>VDFB02199874.1:0-17156 GCA_007258455.2 Sequoia sempervirens
TCTTGTTTCGAAGGTCTTCACGAGGAAAACATAGGGGAATGCTTGAATTGACTATTCAAGGCTTGGGAATGCATTTCGAGGTGGCTTGAAAATCACTTCGTTATGCGTGCTTAAACTTCACGAATCCTAGGAAACGGACAAGTTTCATAGGGGGTTATCCGATGGAGCGGCTGCGCTAATTAAGGTGATAGCGGTGGCTCTATTTGGGGATCTTCCTTGATTGTTCTTTAGAAAGAAGCGAAGGGAGAGAAAAATCGAAATTCAAGTGCCTTTATCCATCCATTTGGAAGCCCCGGAGTCGGCGGCAGCGGCGACAAAACACAAAGACTCAAAAGAACTTGAAAAATAAAAAGTATTTACATACCAACGCCGACTCCTTTACTGCGTAAAGTGCTTGAGATGTTGCCCACTGTGAGGAAGGGCAAATGGCGTCCCATCTCCGTATGCCAACATGAAACTGTTTTCACCATGCAACTGATGTATTTGGAAAGGTCCAGTCCATAGTGAATCGAATTTCCCGTGCATACCTTTTGGCTCTCTCCTTTTGTCCCATAAGAGGACGAGGTCACCAACTTGAAATTCTCGAGACTTGGCCTTCTTGTCGAACAGCTTCTTCACTTGATCCTGGTGTTCCGCAATGCGGTCCGCCACCTGAACTCGATTCTCTTCCAATTGGGAGAGATACATGATGCGCTTATCGACAGAATTGTCAAACGTCTCATCCTCAATGGCCTTAGCCAACTTGAGGGCTGGTAGTTCCAAAGTTATAGGAATCTCGGCATTCAATCCGTACAAGAGCTGAAAAGGAGACATGTCGATAGCTCGCTTCAGAGTTATTCTGTCTGCCCACAAAGCGTCAAACAAAGCCTTGTGCCACAAACGTTGATTCTCGTCCACCAGCTTGCGGATTATAGTTACCAGATTCTTGTTACTAGATTCCGCTTGACCATTACCCTGCGGATAATAGTCGGAAGAATGTGACAAAGTGATACCATGCTCGAAACAAAACTCCGTGATCTCATTTGACGAGAAAGCAGAAGCGTTGTCCGCAAAAATCTTGTTCGGCACACCGAACCTGGAAATAATATTCTCTTTTAAGAAATTGCACACTACTTCCGAAGTAGCACGCTTGGTAGGTATTGCTTCCACCCATTTGGTGAAATAGTCTGTAGCCGTCAAAACATAGACATGTCCAACACTTGACGATGGATTCACTGCACCTATGAAATCAATGCCCCATTGTTGGAAAGGTTCATCGATCACGACAGGGTTTAACGGCAAAGATGCCAATTTTGGACGGCCAACAAACTGTTGGCACAATTCACACTTACGCACCCAAGAGTACGTGTCCTGAAAGAGTGTAGGCCAGTAATATTTTGCTCTCAGGATTTTGTGAGCGGTTACTGGCGCTGAGAAATGCCCACCACATGCCAAATCATGGTAAGATTTCAGCAACTTTTGCTGTTGCTCTTTATCAACACATCTGAGAAATGTTCCATCCATCACACGCTTATACAAGCCGCTATCCCACAAGATGAAATTAGCTGACTTTAGCTTGACGGTCCTCTTTTCTTTCGGAGTTAAGTGGTTAGGACATTCTCCATATGTCAGGAAGTGAGCTATGTTGGAAAACCATTCATCAGTGGTGCTAACGAATAGTACCATAGGAAGAGTACTAGGATCAACCTCTTCATCTGAGACCTCCTCATCCTCTGAAATTTTCTCACCTGGATTGTTTTCTGCAATGAGTTGACAAAGGCCACGTCCACGTATCAGCTTAGTAGGCTTTATCTCTAGGTCATATTCCTGAATCTTAGCAATCCAGTTTCCTCTTTTCGTTCCAAATTCTTGTTGTGTGAGAATAGACTTGACAGTTGAATCTGGAACGAGGACTTTCACATGACTGCCCAGAATGTAGAACCGGAAATGCTTGACGGCTTTCACCACTGCAAAAGCGTGCTTTTCCATCTGAGAATATTTCAACTCGTAATTCTTTAGAGGGCAACTCATGAATGCAATGGGGGATTCAAATCCCTCATCATTTTCCTGCACCAAGATTGCTGATAGCGTATGCTCAAAAGCATAACTGTACATCACAAACTCCTTGGTGTAGTTAGGGCAAACCAATACAGGCGCATGAGCGATGGCCTCCTTGATGTCATCGAACGCTGCTTTGCCTTCTGCCGTCCAATGAAACGTGGCATTACCCTTCATCATGTTCACAATGTGACGGGTCTTTTCAGCAAAGTCTGGAAGAAATCTTCTCAAGAAGTTTACCTTGCCGAAAAAGGAATGAACGGCTTTCTTGCTTGACGGCAAAGCGAGGGACTTGATTCCATTGACTCTTTCTGAGTCAATCTTAATTCCTTCAGCAGATACTACGTGACCAAGAAGTTTACCTTCTGTCACCCCAAAAGTTGACTTTTTGGGATTGAGGGAAATGCCGTGCTGACGGCACCTTTCCAGAGTTTGTCTCAAATGATAGAAATGCTCATGGCATTGCTTGGAGAACACCATTAGATCATCAAGGTACACCACAATGAACTTACCCATTACGTCACGGAAAGCAAGATCCATGGCACGTTGGAATGTAGCGCCGGCGTTGATCAAACCGAACGGCATCCTACGATACGCAAAGGTTCCCCATGGCGTTGTGAAAGCGGTTTTGTGTTGATCGCTTGAATTCACTTCAATTTGATTGTAACCGGAAAATCCGTCTAGCATAGAGAGCATCTCGGATCCAGTTACATTTTGTAGGACTTGATCCATCACTGGGAGTGGGTAATTGTCTTTGAGAGACAATTGATTTAGATTTCTGAAATCTACGCAAATGCGAATTTCACCATTCTTCTTACGAACGGGGACGATATTGGCTATCCATGTTGAATGATGGATAGGGAAAATTATCCGCGCATTCAGCATCTTTTGAACTTCAGCTAAAATCGTTCCAGAAATCTTGGGATTGTATTGCCTCTGCTTTTGTTTGTAAGGTAAAGCACCAACCTTGAGAGGAATGTCATGTTGCACTTCCTTGGGCCGAAATGACTTTAGATCGTCATATGAATACGCCAAGACGTCAATGTACTCCTGCAGTAGCTGAGCAAAACGTCTTCTTTCTTCGGCCGTGCAACATTTTCCAATGTTGACCATCTTAGGATCGGCCTCAGTTCCCAAATTTATCTGCTCAATCTCATTAGATGAGTCAGAATCTGAGAGTTGTTTCTTTACGTGGCGATCATGCTTATCAAAAAGTTTCTCCAAGGATACCAATCCTTTAGGGATCTTCTTCCCTTTGAGTTGCAGATATTCCTCGCCTGTAACAGGATCTAGATCGGACACGGATTCTCGAAGTGGAGAATCGCTGCCCTCAAAGTACAACTCATCGAAATTCTCAGCTTTCTCAAGAAAGGCGATAATTTGATGGTCGTCGTTGAAAATCTGCCAGTTTTCTGAATTGTCAGGTACACTTGGGCGGAAAACCAACTCTATGGTGTAGGTAGAACCTTGAAAGTCTTTATGTGGTACCAAGAGTGTGGCAGAGATCGCAAGGGAATCAGCTCTAGTATTGTATTCTCTGGGAACAACAGAGATATCAAAAGCCTCGAATTCCTCAATGGAATCCCATACGAGATTACGGTAATGCCTGAGTCTCTCATTCTTTGTTTGATAGAGATTTCTCACTTGACATACTATCAACTCGGCATCACCTTGCACATGAAGATTTTTTATACCCTTCTTCAATGCAACTTGCATTCCCAGTAACAAGGCTTCATACTCGGCGGTGTTATTGGTGTTATCAAACTGCAGCTTGAAGGAAAAAGGGAAAAACTTTCCTGATGGTGAGATGAAAACCATTCCTGCTCCGGAACCGGTCGAAGAGCAGCTACCATCGAACTCGAGCAGCCAGACACCGTTGGAATCACCAATTGGAACAGTGTCAAAATCCAAGACTTCATCCTCTGACGAAGATTCATGGTCGGAGAGGGACAAATCTCTTGATGGCGTTTCGTCTGAAGTTGACGAAGTATCATCTTTTTCTAGCTCATTTTGAGTTGAGGATTCTCCTACCTCATCTGTTTGTAGGTAGTAAGTTCCCACGCCTGATGATTCGAACAAAATCTGAGCTCTGGGATCATTGGACTCAACAACTGAAAACTTCGATTCCTTTTCAGGAATCAGCTTTTGCATCACACCTTTTACTGGTATTCTTGCTTCAGACATATCCATACTTAGCTCTCCTCCAACATCTTTGCAGAAATTGCGTCCGAGGAGTATACCGTAGGAAGCTGGTACATCGGCCACGAGGACCGTCATTTTTATCTTCTTCTCCGGGTATGCGGCGAATGCATATTGGGCATCTTTGATCTGACCGATCAATGGCACTTGCTTATTTTCCATGGAAAAGCAACGGCTGAAGGTTTTGGTCATCTCAAGGCCTAACGCAGTAGCTACCTTGGCGGGCATTACGTTGTCAGACGCACCAGAGTCTATGACACAGTTACTCAGCTTGAAACCATTTACAAGTAGGGAGATGAAAAATGGATCAATGCATCCAGAAGCAGTTGGAGGATTAGATACGAGGTTACTCTGTGACACTTTGGGTTTAGGAGTAACTGGGACGTTAGGAGGAGTATCCTGACTTGGGGAGATCTTTTTATCATTCACGAACTTGACAAGCCTGTCAAATTAGTCGGGGTTGGCTTTGAGGTATTCAGCCTCGGACATTTGAACCTTGGTTTTCTTGGCATGGTCAATGATGTCGAAATCCTGGAAAGAACTTTGTAGATTGGAATCCGTAACTTCATTGATTGGTTTCACAAAGGGCACACTGGTCTTTGGAACGGGAGGATTAGCTTTAGGAACAATGGGAGTTGACGAAGAAGAACGGGGTGCACTTACTTGCGGATTTGCTGCTTTCTTAGGTTGCCAAGGGAGAGGAGATCCTCTTTTGGCAATGGTTATGGGCGGCTTCTCCTTTTCTAGGACAGCAGCAGCAGCTTGAGCTTTGTCAAGTTCACTTTGTTGATGCCGCGTAAAAACAGCATAAGCGTCAGTCACCAAATCATCTTCTTCTTCTTCTTCTTCCATCATTTGCAAATAGTTGATCTTGGAGTCGCTAGCCGATCCAATTTCTTCTTCTTGGAAGAGATCGGCATTTTCTTCTTCAGGATATTCGGGCTGAGCATAATCATCTTGTTCAGTCTCATAGTACCCAGCGGCATTGTTAGCAGGCGGGGCTTCAAGAGCAAGTCGTCCTGGAGGTGCTGGGAGACGATTCTAATTTTTGTTGCCAGCATAGTTAGGAAAAGTCCTCCTAGGGACGTCTTTGTAGTTGTTACCATTGTTGTTGTTCGACACTTGCTTCTTGAGAGACAGAACTTCATTTGCCAGCCTTTGGACCATGGGATCTGTGAAATTTGAGCTGGCAGTGGGAGTACTAGCGTTGGATGCTGAAGATCCTGAGGCTTGCATCCTCTTATTTCCATTAGTTCCCATCCTAATTTCTCCAGCAAGGATCATGTCGTCCTCAAGACTAGTAGCCAATTGCTGGGCTGCTGCAACATTAGCAAGATTTTCCCTATGCAAGTAGAAACTTACCTTAGGTAATTGGGTGTTGATGAAGAAGCATTTCAGGTTGTGATCCGTTGGCTTTGCATCATTGGGGATCCGTGTCACCAACTTATTGAACTTTGCCACAAACTCGCGCATAGGCTCGTGAGCTTCTTTACGCATGGTGGTGAGTTGCGCCAATAGAGCATGTGAATCTTCAGCAGGCTTAAACCTTTCTTCAAATTTAGTGCGAAGAGTGGCCCAATTGGTGACGGAAGCATTGGGAAGAGTAAAGAACCATTCAGCTGCAATCCCTTGAAGGGATTCGATGAATAATCTTACAGAAACATCTTCGTGCTCAATGCCAAGAACGCCGCATACTATGTAGAATGCGGATATGTGCTCATCGGGGTGTTGTTTGCCATCACCTTGAAATTTTGGAAGATGCTTCCTGGATACACGAGGGAGTTCGTGTAAAGGTGGAGTCAAACGGAGGGGACCAAAAGCATTTCCCCACAGTCCTGCAGGTGGTGCGGCCATGACTGGTTGCACAACAGGTGCTTGAACAGGACGTCTGCGATAAACTGACCAAACACTTGGGATCGGAGATCTTTGGCTACGTGGAGGGAAGCTTATAGCCCGCTGCAGTGGTGACCTTGCTCGTGGAAGAGTAAATGGAAAGTCATGTTGCAACAACTCTTCAAAGAGTGGATCTATTATTCCTTGAGCCCTCAATCCTCTTGTATATATTCGGTCTGCAAGAATGTAGATCTGAATACAAAGGGTCTTACAGAGTTAACAATATACCAAAGAACAGCAAGAAAAAGGAAACTTATCTACTTCAATCCGAAGCGTGAGGCTCAGATTGCGTATGTAGGTTCCCCAGCGGAGTCGCCAAAAAACTGTTGGGTGAAAATTATGTAATCAACTCTCGACAGATTACACAACTTGGACTTCAGCCACAGCTATGTGAGATATGAATCTCTCCTCTCGGAAAGGGGAGGCGCCCTTCTTACTGCTAAGAGAAACAATAGTAAATCACAAAAGTAATTACACAATGTACATGAAATTCACGGAGTGGGGGGGGTGTGTTACATTCATCCTTCTCTCTTTTTTCAGAGAAGATGTTTACAATGTTTCACGTGTTGGAAGTTCCAAATTCTTGATAACTTAAAACTAGCAACCAGCAGTAATGCCAATATCTCTATCTCGTCAAAGCGAAGCGTAGAGATAGCAGAAGTAATTAACAACAAACAAAAATAAAGTAAAAAGGGAAAGCTCACGAAGGCACAAAGTCGTTCTGTAGCTTTATCAATGTTGGATCTGCATAAACGTACCGTTTGCTACGTTAGAAGCACAAAGTCTTCTTAGACGCAACAATTCTTCAAACAGCATGAACGATTACAAGCACAAAGTCTTGTAGATCATCCAACAGAAGTGTTAATAGCACGAATGATTACAAGCACAAAGTCTTGTAGATCCTTCGACAAAGTATCCAAGAGAATGAATAATTATAAGCGCAAAGTCTTATAGATTATCCAACAAGAACATGCAAAAGTATAAATGATTATAAGCGCAAAGTCTTATAGATCACTCAACCAATGATAAACAAAATAACAATGCAATCTAAATAATAGATGTAAAACAAAGTTTACATCAACCACTTAGAGTCTTTCAGATTCCTCGAACTAATCACTACCAAATCAAATCAACTTACAAAAGTATTGAATCCAACGCAAAGTCTGGCTAGCAATCCTTTTCTTTATTGATTGAATCTCATTCACAAAGTATGAACGCAAAGTTTCACAAGTTTGCTTACAAAAGGGCAGCACTTCGTTGCAATAGACTAAAAGATAATATTACAATGAAAATCCCTCACATTATATAGAAAGAGGGATGAGCAAAAGAAGGAAAGAGATTGAGAAAATCGGGGAGAGTTAGGTGAGCGATTTTAGGAAATCTCACCTAACTTTGACCAAAGTCAAAGTGTAATTTGTTTTGAAAATATTACATCTTTGGACTTGGTGTAATTACAATTTACAAAATGACATTCAAAATGTCGAGAAATATTTACAAGATGCGCCGTGGGATGCACGGGAATGTCTAACAGCGGAGGATAGGGGGCAGCTTCCGTCTCTCTTTGCATTGAGCGCGAATTCTTCAAATTTCCTTCTGGTCTCACCTTGCGAACTTCTCATTTGGACCAATGATGTAATCCACAATGGGTGTAAAGATTCCTCACTAGTCGATCCGCCGTGGTCATTAGACCTTTTACTGTCAGAATCGTCTTCCAGGTTAGTATCGAAATGTAAGGCCTTGTATCACAAA
Source organism: Sequoia sempervirens (assembly GCA_007258455.2). Lineage (NCBI taxonomy): Eukaryota > Viridiplantae > Streptophyta > Pinopsida > Cupressales > Cupressaceae > Sequoia > Sequoia sempervirens. The sequence goes on from VDFB02199874.1 coordinate 7,879, forward strand.
TAGTGTTTTAGCAGAAGCTTAGAAGTCTGAACTGTCAATCAAATTCGTGATGGCTTCCTTGAAGATCAGGGATATTTCTGTGGCCGGTAGGAAGATGCGATTGTCCTCAAGAAGTTGACCAGGCAACTCTCTGATACTTTTGTCAAGAATAGTGCGATTCCCGTCGACATCTTCCTATACTTGGTGAAGATCTTCTATGAGAGATTGAACCCCTTCAATCCTGTGTTTTAGTGATTCTTTTACCTCTAAACTTTTTCCTTTGTCGGGAATTACCCAACCTCCGCAATTGCGAGCTTTACTGTTTTCATTTCGACCGAGCCAATGAGGCATTTTTTTTCCACATGTCTCTGGCGGCTCACCGGAGAGTCGCGGCTCTTTTCTTTATCAAGCTCTGTGGTAGGCTTGGCTAACATGGTTGTTTTTCTCATCCGCCGATACAAATTATCACGAATCGTGTTCGATGATCTTTTCAACAAAAGTCATACAACACCACACTTCAGATGAATTTCAGCTTTCTTGGCGGTTGGGTCTTCATGCTGCTATTCGGCGGTTGTCATTACTTGGAGCAGAGCAAGTCTCTTCTAAGCGATGGCATATACGCCCTCGTTTGCATGTTAATAAGATTGCTCAACTGTCGATATCTGCCAAAGGTCGCCAAAGTGACTTAGCATGAAGCTTTTGCACTTTAGTTGGTAACCTTGCCAGTGAAGACCTTTGTCAACGTGTAGTCCTCCATATTGACATCACCTTCTTGATTCGATTGGTATGCCAATTTCAGCATACTTGTGGCCAGATTTATCAACATTCAGCCTCGAGTATACTTTTGCCTTCTTCTTCCCTTTAGCCTTTGGAAGAACTATCTCTTCAAGGTCGAGTTCCTCTAGAGAAATCATTTGCTTTTTACGCTTTGACACTTGAGATATTAGCCAAGGAGGAAGAAAAGAAGTGTGAACTTCTGGATTTACTGTCAAGTCAGTCGCCATTGCCACCTCTAAAGTTATTGTCACATCCGAACTCACCATTGGTATCGTGACAATTGGAGAAGTGTTTGTCATCATCGCTCCTGTAGTTGACACATTGAGCTAATCACGCATTGACTCATTCATGAAGCGATTGAATTCATTTTCAGAAGTGATGATATCATACGTTGGCGAAGACAAGCTAGGAATGGGCGATGGTGGGCTTGACAGTATATCAACCGTATGGATGCTTGTCACTGAAGGAGTATCAAGCTGGGTTGATGCTGCAGGGATAGGGGATATCTCGGCTGCAGGAATGCTTGTGGTAGGAATAGGTGACGAGGGAACAGGAGGTGGAGGAGTTCTTGACTCAAGAGGGGTATGAGGAACGTTTGAAGTCACGGGCGATGATGTTCTGTGGATTTCCTCAACTACGTTCTCGGGAGGAGAAGTAGTTATTTCTTCATCATGCTCGGGTTCCTATTGATCACCCTCTTGTCTCTCTGAATCTGGCTCACCTTCGAAGTCACCTTAAGATCCTTCTTCAGAATCTTCATCAGACTCTTGCCCGCTTTCAGAAACCTCTTCGGCATCGGAGTCTGCTTCTGCTGAATCTTCATCTTCAGCGGATTGGTCGCTTGAAGTATCTTCTTCATCGGAATCTACCTCCTCTAGAATGGGCTTTTTACCCTTTGAGCGAGATGGATGAGATTCCGTTATTTCTGTCTCTTGGACAGCCTGGGTATCTTTCTTACCAACAGTGAACTTAATCCTTGGACCTCTTCGCAAAGAAGTGGGAACGGCCGCTGATTTGTTTTTGTCGCGGAGTTCTTGCTGTTGGCGTGCTTCTGCCTCGGACTCTTCTCCTTCCGAGTCTGTCCTGAAACTTTTCATTGTATGACCATGTTTGTGTAACCATTCTTCTGTGTTGGCTAGGATTGGTCTCAGCCTTTCTCTCATGCTGGTGACCTCTTTCCTAGACCACTGTATCGCAGGCAACGGCCTCTTAGCAATGCCTTGCTCATCATAGACAGCGTTCATGATATCACCTGGATCCTCAAAATCCTCTGGTAGGTCAGCGATACCAAGATCTCTGATTTATTGAACTGTCAATCTGCAATAGTCCATCTTTCGAATGGCTTCTTCATCTCTGCAATCTACCCAGATGTCTTCAAAACGGTACCTGTGTTGGTGACCCTTTTGCAACTTCTTTCTGACATCTCGGTAGTCAAAATCAAACCTATACTTGTAGGTTTTGATGGTCATGATCGCATCTTAGCATGAAGCGGACTTAGCCTTTTGTCGCGATTTGGATAGTATATCTGCCGATGAATTAGGTGGGAACTTGAATCCATGCTTGTGGTTGCTTCTTAGTTCTTTACGCGCGACATGGTACATGCATGTTTCCATGAGAACCCACTTATCCGAAGGATAACGTGGTAACATGTAAAGGACAGCGGTGTAACAACCTACTCTCCAAGTAAGAAGTAGCGTTGGGAATTGGAAAAATACATGCAACTTTACTTACCACCTTATAAGCCTCATCAGGACACTCTTCTTCTTTCAGTACGGATCAAAAGTTGAAGAGTAGGCATAAAAAAACCATCGATGACCGATGCGAAATGGTGAAGCTCTCCTTTAGCTCAAGCGATGAGAAATATCGTACGAGGCACCATCATTCGATTCCCCTTTGTAGATAGACACGGGGAATTGTCTCATCCACCCATTTCAACTGCGTACACTAGGTAAGAAGTCATGTAGAACTTCAATGTAAGAAGGGGTGATGATCAACTATTCATGCATCTCATCGATTGTTTACCCCAGTCAATATGCACTTTCTGCCTCCTTATGATCCTGATGTATTCATACATCCAATCGTGGAAGGTGGATGATTCTGGCAAACCTTTCACTCTGCTCAGAAACGTGATCATATCTTTGACGTCATCTTTGAAGTCACTTCTCAAGAGTCCTTTCGGCCATCTGGAAACAGACGATCTAGGCTTTTTAAGCCATTGAGTATTTATCAACTGTTTGGCTTTATTAGGATCAGCATCGAAAATCTCTTGTGCTTTTGATATAGAAATGTCAATATATTTGTTCATGTGAGTAACCTTGAAGAGCGATGTCAAAAGAAATGAGAATTCGAGACTTAGAATCTACGTGCACAGAGAAGGAAGTCGATCCCACACTTACCTTTCGGATGTAATGAGGCCTTGATTTGAAGAACAAATTTAGTATTATCTTGTATTGTGGGAACATAAGCCACAGTGGAATTAACATTAATGCGATTGCTCTCATTGAATCAGGGAGAGGCTTCGTCTCTGTCAACTTTGCAAAGTCAACCAAGTCTTGGTGGTCAACTTTTGTATCCTTTATCTCTTCGACTTTTGAAAGCACCATAGTTGGCGGATAGAGCCTTGATATTTGTACTTCATCTTGCTTTTTGCTTTCGAAGAAGAAGGAGGCTTCGTAGCAGTCATCAAAAGAAACGGGAACACTGAGCACTCTTGACTTGACGATCTCTGAGAGTAGACTGCAATCCGTCTAGCCAGAACAAACACCAATTGTTAGGAAACATGGGAAAGCGTGAAATGAGCACGAGGGTGGAAAAGCATGGAGTGGATGGCGAGGCACGCAAAACGATGCACGAATGCGGAAAAATGAAGCTCAGGGAGCACATTGGTCAAAAATGAAGTTTATTTGGGAAGGTCAGGGAAAAGCCTGAAAAAAGTGTAAGGGCGCTAAAATTCAGCGCCCTTACATTCTGAGAAAAATTGCTTTTGGTGTAAGGGCGCTAAATTTTAGCGCCCTTACACTTTTTTGTGTTAGGCAATTTTTGTGTATCTTCAAAATGTCATGGCGCGGAAATTTAGCGCTTTAGCAAGTTTGGCAATTTTTGTGAAGATGTAAATGTAGTGAGGAATGGCGAAGGCGCTTGAGCTTTAGCAGAGGCCGATGCAATGTTTGTAGAATGAAAACTTTCAAAATCATCTCCATACTATCACATTCGCATTCAAAGGTGTTTATCAAGAACATTGCGTTTTTGAGACTTCCAAGTTTGCTTCAAAGCGCAAGAAGAGAGCAACAAAGATCTTTCAACAAAAACACGTTGAATAGATATAAGTCCCCAAGGGACGTCGCGTATGAAGGAGAAGAATAGAAAGAAACGCATATGAAGGAGAAGAATAGAAAGAAACGCGTATAAGGAGAAGAATGACGTATGAAAGACAAGGGGAAAAAAAAATGCGAATATGTAGGGTAAGTGAATAGAAATGAAAAGGTGGAATGAGCATCGAAATGAACACGCACAGAGGAGAAAGACGCATTCAAAACAATGAATGAGGGTTCCATCGCGTATGAAGGAGAAGAGAAACGCGAATGAAGAAGGGAGGACGTGAATGGAAAGAACCAAAATGAATACAATGAAAGATGCGAATATAAGAAACCAAAACGCGTATGATAACCATGGACATATACAAATGAAAATACAAAAACAAAATGAAAGTCTTACCAGGGCAAAACGCGAAGCTTGTTGAAGAGAAGAATGGCGAATCTCCAAAAAACGTGATTTTGCAGATGAAAGGCAAACGCACAGCAAGAGGAGAGGCAAAAGAAATAAAACATAAACAACAAAAGTGGCGAATTCATTCACTTAACTTTGCAAATGAAAATTAAAAACCTAACTCAAGTCGTGCAATAAATTTAGGCACGAAAAGTGGCACAATTGACGAAAAACGCGAAATTGTGAAGAAACGTGCCAGAGGCATGAAAAAAAGTTAAGTGTCGAAAGAAAATGTAATGGCGCTAAAATTTAGCGCCCTTACATTTTTTGGAAATTCACTGCATGTAGGGGCGCTAAATTTTAGCGCCCTTACATTTCCAGACTTAGCCAAGTTTTTGGATTTTCCCTGCAGGAGCGCACTTTTTCAGTGCTACTGCATCTTCCATAATTGCAAAAGTCTGAGCAGTGAAGCGTCGCTTGAAAGATCTCGTTTGAAGGTCTTTGAGGGTGAACAAGGAATGCTTGAATTGACTATTGAGACTTGGGAGCGCATTTTGGGGTGGCGAAAATCGCTCCAGGTTATGCGTTACTTGGAACTTCACAAATCACAGGAAGCGGAGACAAGTTTCATAGAGTTATCCAGATGGAGCAGCTAGATTCATTGATAACAAGTTGCACAACCAAGGCCTCAAATGTATTCTCTAGTGCAATCAAATGGCTTTTTCTCTTCATTTCAAATAAATAAGCTTGAAGGGAACACCACCAAGTGGTTTATTGGACACCTACATGACTAAAAATGGCAAAATTTACATTTAATTTCCATGTAATGCAAATTGGTTAATGGGAGTGTGTACTAGGCTGGTTAAGTCATCATAAGTTTACGCTTTGGCAATATTTTTTTTTTAAGTCATATTAAATCTTCCTATGTCTAATTGCTAGGAGATTTTTGGTATGTTTTAAGGTAGGATGATTGATGAAAGAGCCCAAAGACTAGCCTTTCTCCATGGTATCCAGTACACATAGCAGCGGTCTTCTCTTATACGGTTGGACATGATTTAAAGAACTTAGCTAGGAATTATTCATTTAACCTAAGGTTTTCTCATAATGCCATCATTGTAAAAGTATGATCAAATTCTTCTATTATGAAGAATTGGTCTATGTGCCTCTAGTAATCACTATAAATGTTTGTAGGATAAAATGACTAATTGCATTAGGTATGAGAGAATCAACTTTGAGTTCTTCAAAGATTATATTCCTCTATTCATAATTTTTAAGGGTTGTGTGTGGAGGAGGTTATCACTACCAAGAAGGTAGGAGACCTTTCCTTGTATTCTTTTATAATTTTCATTATTCTTATTTATTTTACACTTACATTTACAAATACACATACATATGCATTTACTATTTTCATTTATTTCTCATGTAGTTTAATAGTTTGATCGATTTCATATTATATGTGTTGAAAATTTTAGAATTTCAATTACATTAATTTATGGATATGTTGTATCATAACACTACAAAACCATATGCTCTTTGTATTTGCACTTTGCATTTAGAAATACACATTTATATACCACAGGATATAGATTTCTTTAATGATATGTTGCATTTATTTTTCTAGGGAGGCATCCGGTAATTGCATTTACACATTTACACAAAATACACATATACATACATAAATACATACATACATATATTTGTGTGTGTGTGTGTGTATATCATTTATATTCAGTGTTCAGAAACAACCCATTAGGCCTGCACATGGATAAAAATTCATAAAATCAGATCTCCCATACATGTTTTGTTGAAACCTTTGAACCTCTCATTTAACATGCTTTTCTTCACAAAACTATTGAGGACAACAGCTATACCTTCTTTATTTATTATCCTACGCCTTATTCATGCATCCTACAATTACGACGGTATCCATGGGGCCTCTTGCACAAGCTACAGTAATCACAAAAAGTGTAAGAGCCACTTTATATCATGTTTGGACTACAAAACCCTAAAAAACAGGGTAACTTAGATTATGATTTGTTGGTGAGTTGTATGGACAAAATCATTAGCACCAGCTCATTCTTGGAGTCTTTTGAAAGAGAAGTGAATTAGGTGGCAGTTAAGTACAAACCTTATAGTGTCAAGGTGAATGAGGTGATCAATTTTGATTGGCCAACTGATGAAGAGTACCAGAAATGGGTAAATGTATATTTAACTGAGGAAGAGTGAAAAGGAGTAGGCTGCTAACAGTTGACAAATCAGCTGTTGCAGTTACAACAGATTCCAATTTTTGTTTTCGATGACACTCTAGGCACAAAATTCTTGAATTTTTTTGTTGCTGCATCAACCATTCTCAGTGGGCATGATGACCAAGAAGATTCTTTGGGGAGATTGCTATTGTAACAAATTTTTGGAATATCACAAGGCGGTCCAATTGGCTAGTGACACGTGTGCTTTTTGGCCTGATGCTTGTTTCCTCCTTTTTCTATAAGAAAGATTTCAGGCCAAAAGTATAGGTTAGCAAGTTAGATATTTTTGGTCAGTCTAGATGAAGTTGCAAAACAAATTGTAAAGTCGATGGTTTTAGGGAAAATGCAATTTTAGGTTTTGAGTCATTCGTAGTAGGTTTTGAATTCATGGGGATTTGATGTTTTATGGCACTAGCATTTGAATTGATATGATTAATTCAAACTCATGTCTCTCCATTGTACAAGCATATCTGAATTTTGAATAAAATGATCAAGGGTTGTTTCATTCATCTCACTGTTGTGGTGTGTATGATTCTTGTTTTAGCTTTAATTCAAGGAATTAATTAAAATTCTTGAATGGGATTGTATGTGGATATGTTCTGTATAAGGATTTGATAAGTAGTATTGGGTTATAATACATATTGATGAGATTGTAAATCAATGTTATCAAGGATCTTAAATGTTGTGTTAAATCTGTCATAAACCCTTAGATGCTTATAAATTTGACTCCTCCAATGGATATATGACACTGATCTAAGTTGTACTTATTCGTATGGTTTGGTATTTGTTTTCCTTTACCTAGAGCTTGCTAAAAATTGCAAATCAATGACTATATTATACTGTGAAATGTTGTTGTAGTTAGCTCATGCTCCAAATAGTTGATATTATTGATAAACAACCAATTCTATTCAGTATTATCCTATTATGTTGAGCTATTAAATGAGATTATCTTTTGTTGTTAATGTTGTTTATGATGATGGTGCAGAGGTTGTAAATGCATTAAAGGATGACCCTCCTAGGTCTTACAAAGCCCAAAGTGTAGGAGGTATTTCAAATCCTTGTCAGTTGGTCCAGGTTGTTCAAGCTGCCCTTTATTGGATTTGGCAATTCCATAGGTAGATTAGAAGATCAACCTGCTTACCATAAAAACAACCAACACCTTGCATATGTTTGTGGTGGAGATATTAAAGAAGAATTGTATGCCTCTATTTCCATTCATTAGATCTACCTTAGCTAGCATATACTTGGGCTAAGTTTACAATTGCTTTAGACTCATGTGACGAAGACTATGCATGATGAAATCCTAGACCTCAACCAGGATGTGGGTAGATTATGGGAGTTTTGCCAAGACCTAAGGCTGGTTGATAAAAATGTGAAAGACTAAGCTATTTTATTTTTTCTGTCTTATCTTATACCATTTTATGAGAATGGGGGTGCTAATGTATGAGAATATCTTTGGAAACTAGGCATAAAAATTGAAGGTTAAAGAGAATGGGGGTGCCAAAATTATAGTACTCATTGCCCCTTGGTCATCGATTTTCCCTGAGTGCCCTCAACCTCATCCTTGATGCTAGTATTGACCTTGTTTTCACTCCTCCAAACACTTCCTCAACGATGATATTGACCTTGTTTTCACTCCTCCAAACTCTCCGTCGACGCTAGTATTGACCTTGTTTTAACTCCAAACTCTTCCTCGATGCTGGCATTGACCTTATTTTCACTACTCCAAACTCTTCCTCGGCCTTGGCATTAGCCTTGTTTTCACTACTCCAAACTCTTCCTCGGTGCTGGTATTGACCTTGTTTTCACTCCTGCAAACTCTTTGTGGGTGCTGGTATTGACCTTGTTTTAACTCCAAACTCTTCCTCGACGCTGGCATTGACCTTGTTTTCACTACTCCAAACTCTTCTTTGGCATTGGTATTGACCTTTCACTTCTCCAATTTGACGAGCTACAACCTGGTTTCGTTAGGTTTTATAGTATGTTAATTAAGTTGAAAATTTAAGCGCCATTTAGCTAGGTTTTAATATTCTACAATATAGTTAAGTATATATTAGCTATATTTTTACATAATAAATAATATAATTATTCAACTTATTATAATTATATATTATATTCTTTAACAAAATTATTAAATACGTATAAAATTATTATAATTAATAATTAATAATAAGTATATTTTTATATAGTACAAAATATAATTAATATAATATATATTTAATATAATAGTAATATATATTAATATGAGAGAGAGAAACTAAATTTTGATTGGTTGTTTCATGTCAACAATCCAAGGATGGCATGTGTCCTTGGGGAGTTATGCTCAAGGTAGCATGCCATTTGATTAAAGATATAATAATTCTCCTTTAAGACCTCTTCAATGTACCCATTGCACACTTAAGGAGACAAACATAAATATAGGGAAGAAAATATAGAGAGAGAGGGAGATAATGACAAACATACAAATAGAAAGGGAGACAAAGAGATAGAGAGGGGTAGAGAGATAAATAGATAAGGATGAATAGATAGAGATATAGGGAGGGTGATTGATATATCTCTCCCTGTCACTCT
>VDFB02199875.1:0-24500 GCA_007258455.2 Sequoia sempervirens
ATAAATAAGAGCTTTTGCTCATTTGTAATTAACTTTTGCTTGAGAGAGAAATATATGCTGCGCCTACCTTGCCCTCAATATTGCTTTTTGGTATTTGTTCATGTGTCTTCGCTATTACGATTAATTGTTATGCCACATAGGGTTTCATGCAATTGTAATGGTGAATTCTTTCTGTTTTGTACAACTTTACCATTATGATCAATTGTTATGCCACATAGGGTTTCAAGAGGTTATGATGATAAATCTATTTTGTGTATCTTTACCATTGTGATCAATTGTTATGCCACATAGGGTTTCAAGAGATTGCGATGATAAATCTGTTTTGTGAACCTTTTTATCATTATGATCAAGTGTTATGCCACATAGGGTTTCGTGAGATTGTGATGATAAATCTGTTTTGTAAGTCTTTACTTTTTTGATCAAGTGTTATGCCACATAGGGTTTCATAAGATTGTCATGGTAAATTCTTAAATCTGTTTTGTGCCCAATAAACTTGTCTAGATTGAGCTGATAGATGCGCCACCTTGCCTTCAAGTAGAATAAAAACTTCGTTTATCGTCGATAGTCAAAACCACTATCCCATTTCCTCATGCTGTTTTCTTGGAAGTGGGACGAATTTAAAGTAGATATAGCCAGTTGTAGTTAATGATCTACGAAACCAGAAAATCCTTAGCTGCAACGTTCTTGGTTTTCTTAACCTTGTGCCTCTTCCAGCTGAGAACAAAAAGATAGGACTTAGATTACTTTTCTTTTTCATGCATTCCAACACAACGAGGGAGCTTCCCCTCCTAATTTGAAGAGCACTCATTGCGTAGTGTACATAGCTGTCCGTACAAACCTGCACTACAGAGGTGTTAGATTTTACGCCAACAGGATGCATCTAAAAGTGGCGACATGTCTACTCGCAGATAGAATCATGTCTAAAAGTGGCCGGTCATGCAGACCGTAAAACTTTCAAAGGGGTCCCTCGGGAACCCGGCGTAAGAAGAGGGGTCCACTCAAGGGACGCGCTATTTGAAAGGCAAGATCTAGTCAGGCTGCCCCCAAGCTAGACGCGAAGAGTCCATTCGAAAGAAAGGATTTCAAGGAGGTCCCTCGGGAATCCTTCAAAAGAGAAAAGGGGGTCCACTCAAGGGATGCTTCAATTGAAAGACATGGCGAAGAGAGGGGTCCTTAAGAAGGACACACATCTCCTTAACAAATTATCACTGCCCTCAACATATAGGGGAGGAGAACTATGCTAAATACTTCAGACAAGATAGAGGTGAACCTCAATATCACTTGTCAAGCAAAGTAGAGGCAGGTACATCAATCAAATGGGAGTTTGATGGCACCTGAATCACTAAGTTGTTTTATTTTATCCTTCAAGGCTTTACATTCACTAGTGGAATGACCAAGTGCTTGATGGTATGCACAGAAAGGATGCTCTTCATCGTGTTTATGAATTTTATTACGTGCAGGAGAAGGAAGAGTGATTAAGCGGGCTTTCAGAAGCCGCAACAAAATACGCTCTTGCTTTGATACAGGATGAGGAGCGGGAAGCAACCCTTTCTCTTGTGGAGAAAAGTTTGACTTCTCACAAGAAGAAGAAGGCACAAAGATAGAAGAAAAAGGAGCAGGATCTCCATGGAGAGTATTATTCTGGCTAGGGGGATCATACTCTTTTACGGGATCACCATCTACCTCCTTAACATAAGTGTGATCATCTTCCTCAGAAGGAGGATCAATACCAAGAACATTACAATTTGCATACACCTTATCCCACAATACAAGAGAATAACCATCTCCGATAGTGGGTTTGGATGATGCTGTCGGAAGAACTAAGTGGATTGGGTCGACTTTATACTCTCCAACAAAGGACTCTATAAAGTCTAGAGGACCCCGATCATCACCAAGACATGCGTTCCTTTGAGAAGATTAGAAGGAGCACACTTAGGACTCCTTGCTTCAGAAGGATCTTCTTTAGGGACGTTTACCTCGAGAGTATCCTTTGTAGTAGGTACTGCCGGGGTAAACATTGACACACTAGAAGATACTGAAGGAATAAGAGTAGGCACAATTGAAGCTCGACCAACAACCGCTATCTCACATAAGCACATAGCCTTAGCGTCAGCTTTGACTGTGACTACTTTATGGTGTTCCAATTCATGGTGACCAAGAAGAAGGTTATAAGGCAGCTTCTCTTTCATAACATATACAAGGGTAGGTACGCTAACGGGTCCCAACCTCAAAGGCAAGACTATCATGCCTAGGGCTTGTTGATCAACATTATCGAAGCCACAAATGTCAACAAAAGAAGCATTAATAGAAGACGAGTCAATATTAATCTTAGGCAATAGATCAATACTACACACATTGAGTGCCGAACCAACGTCAACGAGAGTACGTCTAATACCAATCTTATTAATGTTGACTATAATCATTAGAGGGTCCGTGTGCTTCTGTACTTCCGGAGGTGGGAGCTCTTGCGCATAGAACGTAATATTTGGCGAATTTGCATGAATATATGCCATCAACGCATTAGCATCCATCGGCCTAGTGGAAGAAGGCAAGAGGATCTTTTGCAAGGCTTCCTGAAGCATACCTTGATAAACCGGAGTAGACTGAAGCAAGTCCCATAGTGAGATTTTAGCTGGATTAACCTGGAGTTGCTCAACAAGATCATAATCACTGGGTGCTTTAGTTGTAGGTTTAGGTGCTTCAAGAAGTCTTGGTTGTATATTCATTCTATTCTCATAATTATGGGCTACCGCTCCATAAGAGGGAGCCATAGTAGGAGGGTCACCATCGATTGGAACACCATCGATAGAACAAACCCTCTTAGGAGGAGGACTAGTTGGAGTAACGTAAATAACTGGTCTCTTAGGCCTTTGAGGGGCAGCAGAGACATATACCACATTTACAGACTCATTACAACGAGTAGAATAATTACTTGAATACATATTCTCAACATCAATCCAAAGAGGATCAAATGTGGAATAGTTACTTAAAGAGACATTCTCAACATCGATCCAAGGAGAATCAGATGTGGAAGGGGGTTCATCATTCGCACATGCAACATCTCTAGAAGAGAGTGCATTGGAATAAAGGCAGGACTCATCATTCACAAATGCATCATCTCTAGAAGAGAGTGCATTGGAATGAAGAGGAGTTTTGTCATTCACAAATGCATCATCTCTAGAAGAGAGTGCATTGGAATGAAGAGTAGGTAGAGTAACATTAAGAAAGGTATCAATGATTTCATCTTCTTGCAACAAGATATTCTCCGAAGTAGGAGGAATCTCATGAGAAGGATCGAAGGTACCAAGTGACATGGGTAGAGCCAAGTCACCATCACATGCATTAAATGGAATATCATTAACATTTTGAACAAAGTTAGACACAAAACTAATAAAAGAAGATATTAAACCCATTACTATTTTTTCGGTATTTTCTATGTTGTAGTAAATCGCATTTTTGGAGGTCTCCGGAGCGGAATTTGAGGTCGGAACATGTGTCAGTCCCTAAAATTCAACTATCAAAAACACTTGTATTTTAGGGACTGAACTAGTTCTCTAGGAGACCTTTCCAACGGTGCAAACGATTTTGAATTCCGAGCACTGAGTCAAAAGTTACGACCCCACCAAGTAGGGGTAAATAAATTCCTAGTTTTTCGAAGAACACTGTTCTTCACGTCGGGTTCACCAAAATGTGATATAAGGGGATTCACTACTCACGAGTTCTCTTCACTTAGAGATCCTCACGGGGCGAACTTCCCTATACAACCTCAATGGAATAGCGGTGAGAGTTCTAGAATCCAAAAGAGCAGGTCATAGAGGTTTTCTGGACAAACTGTCAAGCTCTCGGCCAAAGGACGTCAATGCAAAAAGCGGACGACAGCGCGGCGCGCTGGCGTCTTAGATGCGCGTTGGCATCTCGTACAGTCCAGAGACCGAGTTTATCATAGAAAATGCCTAAATGACTGCTAGCAAAGGGATTACTAAGAACTAGCAGAATGTAAGAAAAGGAAAAAATGCGATAAAGTGGTAGGATTGAGATTAAGTAAAGAGTAAATGATAAAGATAAGGGGAAGAAAGGAAATACTTACGATTGTGCGAGTGATGAAGCTTCTAGCTCGTGGGTGTCTTTAATACCTACACACAAAAGGAAGAGAAATTGTTGGGGCTGTATAGGGGCCTGCCTCAGTTAGATCCCGTTTTGGTGTTCCCACCTCCACGGATAGCCAGATAGATAGAGAAAAGCAAAAATGAAGTAAAAAGCACTAAAGCACTACAAAATAGTGTTATACTACTCAACCAAGTAATAGAGGAGAGGAGTGAAAGCTTACCACCTCCACCAAGAGCACTCAAGGCTAATGGGGGAGAAAATGAGAGGAACTCAAGCCTCTGCTGCAATGGTGTCTTGTTCCACACTTGCTCTACTGACGTGGTGGAGTGTTGATGTTGCTGCTGTGAACTGTAAAGTGTTTGGAATGAGAATGTGAAGCTTGTGTATGAAGTCCAGAAGTGGTGAAGAGATCTTCCAACCCCTAAATGCAAGTTCAAGGGTTGAATATGAAGGAATGAGGAAGAAAATGGCCATATTTGGGTCGGTCGGCCGAGGAGGGCGTTACAAATCGATCCCCAATGGGAAGTAGAACACCTCTGTAGGCTCCAGATGTAGGAATCTGTCAAGGACGTAAGTGCACCGTGCAGATGTCTATGCGCCGTGCGGGCGTTCTCGACAGAAACTCCTCCACCGACGCTCAAAACAGGCACCAAGTGTGATGCAAGCAGCGGGCTTAGGTGGAATTAAGCCTCCAAACTTGGTTTTCTAAGGTGGACAAAGGCAAAAAGGGGAATTGCACATAGGGTGCAAATTCACTCTTATACACAATGCATTACAGAAAGTAACTAGGCGGCTTGCCGACCTCTTCCACTTTTCAACGGGCAATACAAGAAAGTAAATGCAAAAATGAAAATTCCACAATCGTGGGAATTACAAGGTGCTTAGCAAGAAAATAAGATAGCTAACAGTTCTACTGTTCAACTTTACAATGAGGTAGAAATCCCTGCCAAGAATATGAAATTAGAAGTCTATCAATGCTGCAATAATGTATAATATCATTCCAATGCTCAACATGACTTCCTAGTCTCAAACCCAACTCAAAAGATAACTTCTACAATCTGATTTTGACAGACCAACAACTGAAATGCACAAACCAACAACTAGACAACCCACTAAAATGCATAGAACTCACTCTAAACTCACTCAAAAGATACCAAACCAAAACAATAAGCTTTCTAGAGAGTAGGTGCCCAAATCCCAAGCAACAAATTGCAACCAAAGCTCATAAATTATTTTTGCACGAACTCCAAAGCATCCCCTGAATGGTATGACCCTCTAGAAGGGTGATTTCTTCCTCAAAAATCACACACTTGATAATAAATTCTGAAAATCAGTATAGAGGGGTGCCCAAGGCTGCAAAACTCATTTATTAAATACCCATAACCAAATAAAAATTACTCAAGGACATATGAGTAAAAACTACAATCAGCTATACTAGATTAGCAACTTCAAAAACTGCAAGAAATGCAAGAAAACTCAACTAGAATGTGCTCAATCTGCTCTCAAGGATTAAGAACAACAATATCTCAACTAGTTGCTATTTTTCAAGCAAGAAGTCAAGCCAAGGCTAGGAGGTATGCATTCCTCAAAGCAACTCACTCACCATTTCGGCAGCATAACATTACCGAGGACAAGAGATAACCAAATGAAGACCAGAGAACTCCTTTTATAAGCTCTGAAAAAAACATCTCCAAAAGTCTCTAGAAGGTGCGTCCAAACCAAGAAGTCAATGCAATTCAAATTCCCAAGTTGACTCATTTCCCTCTCAAGGTGGCATCCATCTTCATGAAGAAATAATCTTTTTTTAATAAAATCAACTTCACCTCCAAAGTTGGCGTCCCAACTCACCAAGCAACATTTTTCACTTTAGAAATATTAAATAAATATCTCATGAGATTTCCACCCATAAAATCCCCTTTTCAAAATAACTTTAAGTCATGAAGCTAGGCCAAGGGGTTATAATATGAAAATATAACATTATTGATTTAAAATAACTTATCTCTCCAAATTTGCACCAAAAAGCCAAATTCAACATAACCAATTGAACTGCCTGAAGGGGAAAGCCAATCGTGCTGATGCCATCAGGACCACTGCCAAAAATAAAATTTACTAAAAATAGTAAATTCAGGAAGTTGCTCGGATCAAGGTGCAAGGCATACCGTTGCAAAGCTCTCTGAAAACCTAGAAATAATTTGCAAACCAAAATCCAAAAGTCCAAGTGCAAACCACTGAAAAATGTAGAAACAACCTCCTAGAAAGTAGGAAACCGTAATTTCAGCTTCCGACTAGCCTACGAGCCTCCGGGTTAGGTTAACGGTCAACAATACTGATCACTGTGGAGAAGGGGACATTACAGTCCGCCCTCCCCAAGATTGTTTGCCCTCAAGCAATTGCAAGTCAGGATGCTGCAAAATCTCCTCATTCTCCCAAGTTGCATCCTCCAAAGGCAAATTCTTCCACTTCACCAAGTATTTTTTAATTGTTCTTCTCCTCAAAGAACGCTCTTTAGAATTAATGATCTCCTCTGGAACCAAAACCAATTGTCCCTCTTCATCCAAAGGAGGCAAGTTTGATGAAGCAACAACGTTGTGTCCAAGCGCCTTCTTGAGGTGAGACACATGGAAGACATTGTGAACCTTGCTACTTGTTGGTAGCTCCAATTCATACGCCATTGCTTCAACCTTTCTGATGACTCTGAATGGCCCATAGAAACGATGTTTGAGTTTCTCTGCTCCACTCTTCTTGAGAGTAGACTATCTATAGGGTTGAAGTCGAAGATAAACCATGTTTCCAACCTCAAATGAACGCTCAACACGCTGTTGATCAGTGTACATCTTCTACTGATTCTGTGCTATTTGAAGATTGTTCTTCAAGGACTTCAAAATATTTTGACTTTGCTGCAACAAATCCTTGGCTTGAGGAGCTTTGCTATCACCAAACACCAAATTAGCAAAGCTATTAGCCTCATAACCATAGAGAGCCATAAAGGGAGACATCCTGGTAGACATGTGGAAGGATGAATTGTAGCAATAGTCTCCTAGGTGAAGCCATTTTACCCAAGCTCTCTGCTGCTCCGAAACATAGTTTCTGAGATAGCCCTCCAACCACTTGTTCACAATTTCCATTTGTCTGTCAGTTTGAGGGTGATAACTAGTGCTTGGAGTGAGCACTGTACCACTCAACCTGAAGACTTCTTGCCAAAGTTTGCTTAGGAACTTGCTGTCTCTATCACTCACAATGTTTTTCGGCAACCCATGCAATCTAAGCACCTCATGAAAAAACAAATCTGCAACTTGAGCTGCTGAAAATGAACTAGTGATGGCAAAGAAATGAGCAAACTTTGTTAATCTATCTACCATAACATAGATACAGTTTTTGCCTTGAGTCTTTGGCAACCCCGTGATGAAGTCCATCGATATACTTTTCCATTTTTGATTGGGAATAGGAAGAGGTTGCAACAGCCCAGGTGGAAGAGTATGCTCATTCTTGTTCATTTGGCAAGTGTGACACTCCTTGATGTAGCGTTGGACCTCCTCTTTCAGCCCTTTCCAAGAAAGCCTTTGTTGGATCTGCCTATAGGTTTTGAAATAACCTTGATGACCAGCAAGTGGGATGTCATGGAAAGTTTGCAAAACCTTCTTTTTGAGCTTAGAATTGGCCACCAAGAAGATCCTCCCTTTGTAGTGTATCAACCCATCGACTACCTTGTACCTTTCATCATGAAAAGTACCTTCTATAATGCTGGTTGCAAACTGATTTTTGGCATAATCAGCAAACAACAACTCCTTCCAATCAGCAGTAAGCTCACACAATGAGCTCAAATAAGGCCTCTGAGATAGAGCATTAGCCACAATGTTGTTCTTTCCTTTGACATACTTGATGTCAAAGTCGTAAGCTTGAAGCTTACTCACCCACTTTTGTTGCCTTTCATTCAAGTCCTTCTGATGCATGAAATGCTTGAGGCTATTATGATCGGTCTTGACAACAAACTTGCTTCCCACCAAGTACTGTCGAAACTTGGCTAATGCATGCATGATTGCAAGCATTTCCTTGTCATAGATGGAGTATGACCTTTCAACACCTTAATTTTCTGCTCTCAAACACAATGGGATGCTTATCTTGCATCAAAACAACACCAACATCTTCTCTTGATGCATCACATTGCAGCTCGAAAGGCTTGGAAAAATCCGGAATAGCCAAAACCAGACAAGAACTCATAATCTTGAACTTATCAAAAACACCTTGTGCCTTTTCTGATCAAAACAAAGCTCCCTTTTTAGTGAGGTCAGTAAGAGGAGCAACACTTTGAGAGTAGCCCTTCACAAATCTTCTGTAAAAACCACAAAGACATGAGTCAAGTTCTTTGGAGGTGGCCAATCAACTATCGCCTTGACCTTTTCTGGATCAACCTTCACCCCTTCAGCACTGATTATGTGACCAAAGTAGAGCAGCTCCTTCATTCTAAATTCACATTTGGATTATTTGGCAAACAAACTTTCGGATTCCAAGATGCTAAGCACTTCCTCCAAGTGCTTGAGATGTTCTTCCCCCACGTCTTGCTGAAGATGAGGATATCATCAAAGAAGATCAACACAAACTTCCTCATTTGCTTTTGGAAGACTCTGTTTATACAAGACTGGAAAGTGGCAGGAGCATTAGTCAACCCAAATGGCATGACTAAAAACTCAAAGTGACCATAGTGGCATTGGAATGTCATCTTCTCAACATCTGATCCCCTCATTCGAATTTGATAGTAGCCCAATCTCAAATCAATCTTGAAAAAAACTTGGCACCATGTAGCTCATCAATGAGCTCATCTATCCTGGGAATGGGGTATTGGTTCTTGATTGTGCTTTGATTCAGGCACGATAATACACACACATGCAGATGGTGCCATCCTTCTTCTTCACAAGAACAACTGAAGCAAAGGGACTCTTGCTTGGGCGTATGAAGCCCATCTCCAAGAGTTCTCTTATGTTTTTCTCAATCTCATCTTTCTGCTTCTTAGGATATCGATAGGGTGTTGTGATAACTGGCTTGGCCCCATCTTTGAGTTCAATGACATGCTTAGCTCCCCTTTCAGGAGGCGGCCCAGGAGGTAGATCAACAAACACTTTACTCTTCTTGGTGAGTAAAGACTGGATATCTGGAGGATAGTCCCTCTTTGTTTCAACTGGACTAGTTGGAAGGACCATACATTCTGCAGCCCATTCGACTTGATCATGTCAAATCAACCTCTCCATTCTTTTAAAGGATACAATCCGAGGGCCACCATTAGACATTCCTCTTAGCACCACCTTCTTCCCATCGGATTGAAACTTGAGCTCCATTGTTTGCAGATTTAGAGAGATTTCCCCAAGAGAACGCAGCCATTGAATGCCAAGAACAACATCTGTATCTCCAATGCTTACAACATAGAAGTCATCTTTGACTTCATGGTTACCCAATTGCAAAGACATGTTGGAAACCTTGTGAGTGCATGAAATGTGAAAGCCATCAGCTACCATGACTTTGAATCCTTCGAACTCTTCAGTCTCGAGTCCTCTCTTTGCAACCACTCCATCAATGAAGTTGTGCGTTGCTCCACTATCAATCAAGGCAACAATACGATGCTTCCCAATCGTGCCACGGACTTTGAATGATTCATTCTTTTGAAAACTAGAGAGTTGGGCAAATGTGCCCCCACCTCCTTGCTTATCCTCAGCCTCTTCTGGATCCTTTTCTTCCTCACTTTCAACAAAATCAGACTGCTGCTCTGAGTGATCAGATTCTGATTCAAAATCAGAATAGGCCTCCATGTGGTTAGAATGACCACGTCCATAGCATCTATGTCTCTTTGACCAAGGTTCTTTGCAAGTGTAACATTTTCCTTCCTTCCTAAGCTTCTCACGAAGCTCATCATCCATTTTAGAAGGAAATTTCTTGTGCTGATTTGAAGGATGCCTTTTATCATGGTTATGAGGAAAAGGCTTGGATGGAAACTTTGGCCTAGGTGCGGACAACTCCATACTTCTAGCTTTCTTAATGGTTTCATCAAGGCTTGGTGGGTCAAAAGCCTTTACCCATCCCTTAAATGGTTCCATTAATCCTTCTGAGAATAGCACAACTAGCCTTCTTTTAGTGATGTTGGGCACCATCATGGAAAGTCTTTGGAAATCTCCAATGTATGTTTCCAACAAACCATGTTGTTTTAGTTGTGCAAGCTCCCTAAACTTCACCTCCGGATTTTTAGTGTCGAACCTCTCAATCAACTTGTTGGTGAACTTATCATTGGTTCGAATGAGGTTGTGGCCAAGTGTGATCAAACCATGGTACCACCACTCATGGGCAGCTCCTTCCAAATGCAATGTTGCAAATTTTATGGCATCTTCTTCAGGCATGGGCCTTAGAGAGAGGTAGTTGTCCAACTTTTGAACCCACGACCTTGTTGAACACTTATCACTTCCATCGAAGTGAGCCAAAGACACCTTCCCAAGGGCTTGCTGATAGTCAGTTCTAGGAGCCATAGGAGCTTGGTTCTTAGTTCTTCCACCATTTCTTTTGTTCCTATGATTCAAGAATTGATCAAAGGACCATTGGTCTCTAAGATCAGGGGGTAAGGTGGCATATTCCAAGTAGGCTTGTCTGGCATCATCAGCAAAAGGAATTGCAGCCTCAACTTGTGTTTCTTCCCTTTGAGTGAATTTAGGAAAGAGTGGCCTAGAGGCTGATCCTTTAGAGGTGGCCTCATGTTGGCCGATAGTCCTGTCTCTCCCATTGCCATTGTTTCCATTGACACCACTATTTTCTCCAGTAGCATTGTTTTGATGGGGTGGATTCTGAGTAGTCTGCTGATCCATTCTTGCAAGCAACTGTGACATCATGTCAATTATCTCATCAAACTTCTCCATTCTATTTTCTCTTTCTTCCATGGTCTGCCTAAGATTATCTGACATGTTCTCAACTGCTTTACCGGTATCTACTGCTTTACCAATCTCTCTCAAAACCTCTAAAAGAGTGTCTGCCTCTGGAACTGACGGAAACTGTGACTGATTTCTTGCCTGACTTGTGGTGTAGTATTTGTGGGCTCTGTCACTCATCTGTCAACTGACATTGTTGGACACATGATGGCAGAATCATGGCTCTGATACCACTGTAATGAGCCGACCCAATTTTTTCAATTTTTTGTAGCAATTACAATGCAACAAGCACCCGTTAAGGTTAGTTTAAAACCAAAACAATGTTGAACTAACTCAACCCAAGACGTGAGCCCTAAAACCCGATGTGGGTGAGGGGCTCGCACATGGTGCTGAGGGTCATTAGAGCTCAAACTGAAAACAATACTGAAAAGTAACTCAACCCAAGAAGTGGGCCCTAAAACCTGAGGTAGGTGAGGGGCTCGCACATGGTGCTGGGGGTCTATGAACTTGGCGACGGCTCAGCGGATCAACAATATGTTGTTACAATGCATTATAGAAAGTAATTAGGTGGCTTGCCGACCTCTTTCACTTTTCAGCGGGCAATATAGGAAAGTAAATGCAAAAATGAAAGATTGGAGCAAGGCCAGTCTCTTCCACAATCGTGGGAATTACAAGGTGCTTAGCAAGAAAATAAGATAGCTGATAGTACTACTGTTCAACTTTACAATGAGGTAGAAATGCCTACCAAGAACACGGAATTAGAAGTCTATCAATGCTACAATAATGTGTAATATCACTCCAATGCTCAACATGACTTCCTAGACTCAAACCGAACTCAAAAGATAACTTCTACAATCTGATTTTGACAGACCAGCCACTGAAATGCACAAACCAGCAACTAGACAACCCACTAAAATGCATAGAACTCACTCTAAACTCACTCAAAAGACACCAAACCAAAACCATAAGCTTTCTAGAGAGTAGGCACCCAAATCCCAAGCAACAAACTGCAACCAAATCTGAAATTATTTTTGCACGAACTCCAAAGCATCCCTTGAATGGTACGACCCTCTAGAAGGGCGATTTCTTCTTCAAAAATCACACACTTGATAATAAATTCTGAAAATCAGTATAGAAGGTCGCCCAAGGCTGCAAAACTCATTTATTAAATACCCATAACCAAATAAAAATTACTCAAGGACATATGAGTAAAAACTACAATTAGCTATCCTAGACCAACAACTCCAAAAATTGATAGAAATGCAAGAAGCTCAACTACAATGTGCTCAATCTGCTCTCAAGGATTAAAAACAGCAATATCTCAACTAGTTGCTATCTTTCAAGCAAGAAGTCAAGCCAAGGCTAGAAGGTATGCATTCCTCGAAGCAACTCACTCACCATTTCGGCAACATAACATTACTAAAGACAAGAGATAACCAAATGAAGAGCAGAGACCTCCTTTTATAAGCTTTGAAAAACATCTCCAAAAGTCTCTAGAAGGTGCGCCTAAACCAAGAAGTCAAACCAATTCAAATTCCCAAGTTGACTCATTTCCCTCTCAAGGTGGCATCCATCTTCATGAAGAAATAATCTTTTTTTAATAAAATCAACTTCACCTCCAAGGTTGGCATCCCAACTCACCAAGCAACATTTTTCACTATAGAAATATTAAATAAACATCTCATGAGACGTCCACCCATAAAATCCCCTTTTCAAAACAACTTTAAGTCATGAAGCTAGGCCAAGGGGTTATAATATGAAAATATAACATTATTGATTTAAAATAACTTATCTCTCCAAATTTGCACCAAAAAGCCAAATTCAGCATAACCAACTGAACTACCTAAAGAGGAAAGCCACCCGTGCTGATGACATCGGGACCATTGCCAAAGATAGAATTTACTAAAAATGGTAAATTCAGGAAGTTGCTTGGATCAAGGTGCAAGCCATACCGTTGTGAGGCTCTCTGAAAACTCAGAAAGAATCCACAAACCAAAATCCAAAACTCCAAGTGCAAACTACTGAAAAATGCAGAAACAACCTCCTAGAAAGTAGGAAACCCTAATTTCAGATTCCGACTAGCCTACGGGCCTCCAGGATAGGCTAACGGTCAACAGTACTGATCACTGCTGAGAAGGGGACATTACATATTTGCAGTTGGATTGGACCAGATGACATAGATCCAACTAGCCTGCAGGTAGATCAGGTAACACAACATTTTGGCATGCTTTGTCAATAATAATTTATAGTATGCTATATTATTGATTTTGAGCAGGCATTTGAGAACATTCCTTTAGTAAATAGCACTTGTAATTAGTATTACAAATTTACTATAAATTAATCCATCATTTAAGTTGTTGCTCCTGTAAATTCTTGGCTGTACATTAAATTTTTGTAAATTCTTGTCTTGTGAACGGTCTTTTGTTTTAAAAAAAGTGTTTTGCCATGGGTCTTGCTTGGGTTCATCTAGGGTTTGCCCTGGGCAGACCAGGTACTGTGTGTGTCCTTGTAAAATCTTGGCTTTATATTAAATTTTTGTAATTTCTTTTCTTGCAAATGTTCTTTCCTTTGAAGTGTTTTGTTGTGGGTCTTGCCTAGGTTTTAGGACCCAAACAATGCTTGGGGCAAACCCTGGACGAACCCCAAGCTGTCATGGCCCAGAATTGGGACTGGGATCTAACCAACTGGGCATGGGGACTTTATCACAGGACCCCATAACATAGAGTTTATTGATTTTAAATTGTAATTGAAAATTTCAATCAAAATTTGACAAAGTTGAAGGTGAGGCAAAGTTAATTAAAAATCTGAGTCTGTTTGAAGTTGAACTGATAACTCACATTTTATTATCATTCCATACCTTGTTGCTGGTCTTAATTTATTTGTTGCCAATAATCAAATTTTTCTTTTTCACTTCCACACATCTTTCTATCTGCTGTGTTCGATGTGTTTCTTGTTAATGATGGATATCTTAAAATCTGCATCAGTATATTCTATGAAACTTTTAATAGGATTTAAAAAAACGGAATGAAATAATCTCTATTCTTTGATCATGGCTTGATGGGAATCATTAAAAATTTGCTAAATTTATGGTCACTGAATTAGGCATCATTCAAAATTTATCTGGTTCTGCAATTTGGTTATCAAGGTGTTCATGAGTAAATGGACAAGTGCAATTATATTTTTATCAACATTATTGAAGTTTTGAAGTGAATGTTAGGCAACTCTGTTTCTCCATGATATGAATTCAACATCTTCTTTTGCATGTGGAATCCAGTATGTCAAGCACATTGCTTATGCTCTTGCTAAGAAAGGATGGAAGATTGTTGTTGCCAATCATCGAGGACTAGGGGGCACTTCCGTTATTGTAAGTTTTTGGTTACATTTTCATTTAATTGCTTGCTAGATTTGATCAAACATGCAGTCATGTGGAGATGTTATTTTGGTTTATTGTCTCAGCTTTTCCATTATCACCAAAATTGTTGATTCATTGCTTTCTTAGACAAAAAAATGTGATTGCTTGAGTGGGCCAATAAAGGCTTTAAAAATCAGTGATTTTAAAGTTGATATTTTTTTTCTGGAAAAATAATTAGTAAGGATACATCCAAATATCCATTAAAATTGAATTGTTGTTTTAATTCATTTTTTAAATTCCCTTTGCCTTGATTTTCCCAATTTTTTATTTTTGGGACCCTTGCTTATTTTTTCTTTATCATAAATCAAGTAAATTTTTTCTTGATAAAAGATCTTTGGGGTGCCTATTTTGAATTATTAGGAAGAACATTTATCTCAACTCTATAGGGCTTCATCAAAATTCTGAGTTTGAAGTTATTCTCCCTAGATAAAATTTTGGCATACATCAAGTAGATTTATTTCTTGAAACCATTCAACTATTTTTGCACACTAAAACTGTTGCTAAAGTCATGTATCATCCTTTGAAATGTAAATCTGAGTTGTCTTATTAGATTTATCATTGTATCAACATTTTTATCTTTAAAATAGAAAGAAAATGTGCACATTGAGAGTGTCAAGTGGGAATATGAGAATTTGAATTTTAAATACAGTTTTCTAGGCTTATATTTATAATCTGTTTTTCTCACAAAACACTTATCTGAAGCTCTAACTAGGTCATTAGCCATTTTTTCTGGAACATATACTGATAACACTATCACTTAATTGCTTGCTAGATTTTATCAAACATGCAATCATGTGGAGATATTATTTTGGTTCATAGCCTTAGCTTTTCCATTATTACCAAAATTGTTGATTTTAAAGTTGACAGTTTTGTAAACATTGTTGTATTGGGAAATTATCAAGGATGCATCCAAATATTTGTTAAACTCGATTCTTTGTTTTAATTCATTTTGTGAGTTTCCCTCTTGCCTCAATTTTTCCAATTTTTGATTTTTTTGGAACTCTTGCTTATTTTTTCTCCATTGTAAATCTGTTCGATAAAAGATATTTGGGTGCCTATTTTGAATTATTAGGAAGGGCATTTATTTCAAGTTTGTAGGGCTTTAGTCAAAATGATGAGGTTGAAGTCATTCTCTATAGATAAATATTTTGGCATACATGAAATAGGTTTATTTCTTGAAACCATCTGTAACTATTTTTTCACACTAAAACTATTGCTAAAGGTATGTAGCATTCTTTGAAATGTACATGTGAGTTGTTGATTAGATTTATTGTTGTATCAACAGTTTTGTCGAGAAAAAGTAAATGCTGAAATGTAGTATTTCTATATAATCTTTAAAATAGCAAGAAAATGTGCAAATTGAGAGTGTCAAGAGCCAATAAGAATTTGAATTTTAATAGAGTTTTTGGGCTTATAAGTATACCCCCGTTTGCTCATAAAACATTTTTCCAAAGCATTTACTAAGTATTAGCTAGCTTTAGTGGAACACATATTGAGAGCCCAGTAGTTGTCCATGCCTTTCTGCAACTTGCAGGGTTATTTGAGTTTTGAAATTTCACCTATTGTTGGATATTGTTTCTTAGAGAATGGTATAAAACATACTTATTAGAGGATGGGGATTGGTACTAGTAGAGAGCACAGAGGGGTGTATTGACACACCATTTTTCAAAAATGGGAGATGGTAACAATACAACAATCTCTTAATTTAGAAGTCCATTGTATTGACAAACCATTTTTCAAAGGTTGCCTCTTAGGATAAAAAAAAGGAAAACAAAAGTCCATTGTCCATGATGAAGAAGCTTTGGAGGTTGAAGTGTTTGAGCCTCAAATGGATGATGGTAGCGAGGATATGGAATTTGAAGAGACTGCGTATGACATGGGAGAAGAAGGAATGGAGGAGGATAATCAAGTCAAGGAGGAGGAAGATACTGGTAGAGAGGAGGTGTATAGGGTTGATATGTCAAAAGAGCAGGAAGATACTGGTAGAGAGGAGGAGCATAGGATTGACATGTCAAATGCCACTATGATTGAGAACATTGCTATTGCTACTAACACTCTTGAGAATTCTAACATTGATTTTCTTAAAAGTAGGATTACCTACATGCAGGTCCAGATGGATGATATAGAGAAAGCCATAATCACTTTGATGAGAGTTACCAATGGTCTCATGTGTAGGGCTATGGTGGGTGCTGTTTCGGGCCAAACGAAGATAAGGAAAATGCTAAAGAAGATGGGTAAGAGTGAAGATATTTAGGACCAAACTGAAGAAGAGGGACCTGACTGGAGGGAGTTTGTCTCCTAAATTGGCGACCATTGGGACTTGATAGCCAATGCCAAATAATGGCATGGTTTATTTTATTTGTCTATGGCTGCTCTGAATTTTTTGAATTACTGCTTTTTAATCTCGGACTGCTATTATGTAATAGCTTTGTTATGGTTAAGCTTATGCTGGACTTGGATTGACCTTATTAATGGTCTATGTATCATTAGTGGGATTAGTAGGGGTATTATGGTTTTGATTAAGTTTATCATGGTTCTATGCTAAGTCACCAAGTTCGAACCAATTCGACAACATTGAAATTCGAATGAAATTCGACAAGGAAAAAATTCGAAAAGTATAAAATTCGAATAAAATTCGCCTAATGTAATTTAAAAAAAATTAAAATAAAATATTAATATATAGATTTATTTTAGGTTTTATTAATTATTAATATAAGTTTAATACAAATAAAAACTATAATTAAAAAATATTTAATATTTCACATTTTATAAAATAATACAATATTAAAATATTTAATTTAAATCTAAGACCAGGTGAATAAGATAATAAAATATTAAAACCTAAAATAAATCTAATATTAATAAAATAATAAATAAAACCCAAAATAAATAAAACCATACTGCAAATTCAAAACAAAACAGTATAAAATTATATGGAATATCGACGCCTCCCTTTCGTGCTTGCAGTGACGGAGGCTTGCTGGAGCTTGGGACACGATTTTTGCTTGGAGAGTGAGAGCCGACCACAATCTTTGCTTGGAGATTGAAACCCCGCCTTGAAAACCCGACCGCGATTTTTGTTTGCAGAGTGTCGACCTTGAAGACCCGAAACTTCATAGAGATTTCGCCACGGACAGAGACTTGCGTGCCCTAAAAATCTGAAATAGATTTCGCCGCCAACAGAGACGCGTTATTTGGCGGAAGAGAGGCCCGAAATCCCACGGACAGAGACTTGCGTGCCCTAAAAATCTGAAATAGATTTCGCCGCCGACGGAGACGCGTTATAAATTTTATATCGCACGAATTTAAGCGAATTTAATCGAATTTCATGTCTTTTTAAAAAATTCGACGAATTTCGAATTTCATGATGAAATTCGGTCGAATATGGTGACTTAGGTTCTATGGTTTCAATTTTGGACTCTTAGCACAAGCACCATTTTGGTTCTTGGTTCTAGTTTGTTGCTATTTTTTGGTGCTGGCAGTTGCTATTCTTCCTTTCCTGTTTTCTTTTTTGTTGTTTTGGCGTGTAACCATGGGATCAGGGCCTTTCCTTGCTTAATTAATCAAAAACAATCTCTTAATTTAATATTATATTTTGAATCAAGAAAGCAAATGCAATGAGCACACAACTATAAATTATAACATGCTTAAAAATGCAAAAAAAAAAAACATCTTAAAGTACATAAATAGATGTCAACACAAGCAAAGACTAATAATAGTTAAAGTTTTAGAGAAGCATAAATCAAGAAAAAATCGCCAAATTCAAGATTAATTGCAAAATGGTGAAATTCCAATTTTTACCCCCAAAAAATCACAATTAAAATTGTTGACCGTTGTTTTTGACTCATATATCCCAATATTTGTGTTTAATTGTTGTTTTTTGAAATGTAATTGTGATTTTTTTGAGTTTAATGTGTTAGGTGTAGGTTTAATGCTACATTAATATTTACTCTTAAAAGGAGGGGTTTTCTGCCGTTTTCTATTTTGATGTGGTTTCCAAGCTTTTCTTGGCATTGACGTTTAGAATCTCTTCTACACTTTCCTAGCCAAGAAAGCAATCTCTTCGTTTTGGCCACTGTTAGGTCAAGTTGATATGAAAATAGCTATACAAATCAATTGCAATAGAGTTTGATAATTCCTTACGATAGTAGTAGGACTTTCATCATTTAGCTATCACTTGCATATAGAATTTGTATGGATACATCAAGGAAAACAAGTCAAGCATAGTGTAGTCGCATGTATTGGGTTAACCATTAAACTATTCATTTGGATATGCAACTATTGGTCACTTGGTTTGTCGTTATACATTATGGTCTTGGTAATTAGAATTACTGTATAACTTAGACCTCCAATTTTAGGGTATGTTACTAGATCCGCTTGCAAACTAGTTGGATTTGGGTTTGGTTTGAATTAGATTTGTGATCCAATTTGATCCACCTGTGAATATAGGTGGGATGTAGAAGAATGGGGTTGGGTTTGTCTAGGGAAAACTTGAGCAAACTTGGGTAGGATCCGAGGGAACCCAGGTGAACCTAGGGAAAATTCGTCCATTTTTCCTTTGAATTTTTTTCCCACCTTTGATGTTTCCTTTTAAAAATTTATGAAAATGGTGTGCACCATGAAGGTCTATGTAGTTTTGAAGGTCTTCATTTGGGCTTTATACTCCAAATGGTGCCCCTCGACCTTGATGGGGGTGGTGCCCTTTGACCTTGCTGGCGACACTACCCCCAAACCTCCATGAAGTTGTGGGATATGGAGCCAAGCAAATTGACTTGGATGCTTCCACTTTCCAACATGTTTCACTTGAGTTTGAAACTGAGCACACTTTTAGTGAGAGAGGTAGTGGCATTGCTTGTGGTTCTTCAAATGTTCCAACATCATCTAATGTCAATGATGATGCTGGTGTTGTGATTCTTCAAATGTTCCTACATCTATCATATGGTGAATAATAAAGAACATAAATAATGGCAATCATTGGCAATCATTAGTGTTGTTCTCATAGGTATACATCTCTTTCTTGGTAAATTTATTGTTCCCTTTAACAATTAGATAAACTTATTGTTCCAATTAAATTTATATCTATTATTTTTTAATAGTTAATACTCTATTTTATTTAATAACCCACACGACTTCTCATATTAAAAAAAATGACATAAAAAATTCAATAATCAGATTTAACTCCGTGCACCTCATCACCTACCTTCTACTCAACCAAACGATTGGTGCATTTTTTTGATTTGGATCACATTATAATTTTGATTGATTTGTTCTTTTATTGATTACCAAACAGAAGTTTTGGATAAATGGATTTCATCTACCTGCATCTAAATTGTACAAACCAGATTGTAATTGAAAATTTGAAAACTGTCAACATCTAGTTATTATTTATACACTATGAAGCATGCATTGTGCAATGCAATGTAATCAATGATATGAACATTAACAACAAAAATCTATATTCGACAATTCATAGGATACTCTCAATTTTATTTGCCCTCTATATCTCTATGTTATTGAAATGCCTTTAAATTCCAAAAGCAATTGTAATGTCCCCTTCTTGCACCTGATCAGTATGAGCTTTCCATTAGTCTATTCCAGGGTTCCCGTAGGTTAAGTGGAGATGGTTAGGGGATTCAGGTCTTGTGTTGGGCTTTGTGGAGGTTTTTTGAGTTTTCTGGCAGGGGTTACTATTTTTAACAGTGGCCATTTTTAGCACTTACTATTTTTAGTAAGCTTCAATGTATCTCAGATTGAGCCGGTTTGGTGTTTGGACACACTATTTTTTGCAGTTGGTCTCGGCCTTTGTTTCTCTTGCAGTGCAGTGAAATATTTCTAGTCGGTTTGGTGAGTTCTAAGGGTGATTGAATTAATATTTATTATTTGTCACTTAAGTTCTGTTATAAAGTTTCTTTATACTTTAAGTGAGGGTCGTGTGTTCATAAAAAGACCTCCTTGACTCACGCCTAGCAAAAAAGTGATTTCAAGATGTTTTTAAAAGCTTTATTTTAGCCTCCAAAAGTGGATGCCAAGATTGGGGAGGCATAAGGGGAAAATTAAAAATAAATTAAAAGACTCATGAGGGGGGTGTAGCATTTTGGAGGGAAAAGTTGGAATTTGAAAAGTGTTGCCCTACCTTCTCATCTTCTATATATTCACCTTTTTGGCTCTCAATTGCATATCTTGATTTTGGCAACATACTGTGATGCTATTGGATTGCTTCCAGGTTTCCTTATTCTGCTGGTTGAGGACAAAAACCCTCCTCCAGTTGCTGTTTTTGGTGGTGAAAGACCCACCCTAGCTGGTTGGTGTTCGGATTGAGGATCTATAGTGATTTTTGGCTTCTTGTATGAGCATTTTGGTAATGATATAATGAGGATATTCTCAGTGTTTTGAGTGGATTTGGAGATTTTGGTTTGGTAGATGATTTGCTTCTTTTTTTGAGTGTGTTTGGAGTTGTTTTGATTCACTTTTAGAGGTTTGATACACTTTTTTTGAGTTCTGGAAATGCACATTTTCTGAGCAACTAGAAACACAAAATTGTTTATAACTCCATGTGTGGGAAGAGCATCGTTTTGGGTGTTAATCCTATGAATTCCTCACAGTTGGGTGCCAGATTTTGAGTGGTCATTTGCAATGTTCAGTGAAGTTCTGATTTTTAAAGTCAAATCACCCCACTGGGGAGCCATGCCATTTCTGGGAGTTGGTGTTCAGGGTTAAGTCTAGTCTGCTGTTGCAAGGGTCTGAAATCTGCATTTCTCGGGTCTCTTGTAGCTGTTCATTGAGGAGAAATTGCTGTAGTTTGTTAGCTCCTGTAATAGCTTTCTTGATTTGAAACTTGGGAATGTAATGCTGCCCATGTGTGACTGAAAAAAGGCACTGTACTGGACTGTTATCAGGTCTAAAATACATTTCCTAAAGTCCGATTTCAATTATTGTTCAATTCCAATATGATTTGTAAATGGTTTAATATAAAATGATGCAAATACATGTTCATTTCCTTTCTATGCAATGATTTCTATGAATGCCACAACATGTTGAATCGAACTTGAAAACACACAATCTTTAATCTCCGTCTTTCTTTATAAACAAACAAAAAAAAATCAGGGGTGGACATCACAGTGGTATTAGAGCATATCTTTTCTGCCATCCTGTGTTAGTCATCAATAATCAACTATACATCTTCTATGAGTGAGAAGGGGCAAAGATATTTTCAAAGAGAACAGAGGAAAACACATTGGCAAAACCCACATGTTCCAGAAGGTGAAACAGTTTTAGGTGTTCTCAAGGCACAGTGGGAGTCCTCACAAGGTTCAAAAAGTGATACAACTCTAGGCAATATTGAGATGCATCAGGACCTTCCGGTTGATAGGGAGAGTTCTCTAGGGAACATGGCTGAAAGAGGTAAGGGTAGAGCTGGTTCAGTTAGTCCCAGTTCAAGGATGGAGAAGAAGTTCGATGCAATGATGGACATGATGTCTCAGTTGTTGGGGAAGATTGGGCAAAATATAGTAGTAAATAACTCCCACAACAAATTGCAAGGCAACCCAATAAATAATGGGGACAACAGTTCCATATATTAGTAGGGAGGTGATGGAGGACAGCGTGTAACAGTGGGGTCAAACACTTTTTCTAGACCCTTCCAACCCTCATTTATTCAAAAAGAGACACCACAAAATGGTCTTGACACTTCTTTACCTTTGGTGGGTGAGTTAAGAAATGCCTACGCTGAATATGATACCTTTCTAGAGGCTTTAAAAGACCATTTATCCTTCAATGAGTTCATGGACCAGATGAGGAAAAGGGGTGGTGGTAGAGCTGATCATAGAGGATCAACAATTCAGAGGGACCTACAACAGGGATTGAGCAAGGTAACACTTGCTCATTATGATAGGAGTGATAAGTGTACAACTAGGGCATGGGTACAAAAGTTGGACAACTATCTAGGCCTTAGACCTATGACTGAGGAGGAGGCAATTGAGTTTGCCACTCTACACTTTGATGGAGTAGCTCACGAGTGGTGGTACCATGGCTTTATCACTTTGGGTCACAAGTCTATCACCTCATATGATGAGTTCACTACTAAGCTCATCGACAGATTTGACAAAAAAGAATAGTTCCATGGAGTTTCTTCACGGGGGGATGGGTTTTAGGGACAGGGGAACCAAGGGCCTAAGTTTAGGGATAGTGGGGGGACGGTGGTAGAGTGGCGATAGGGTGTTGATAAACATATAATACTTGAAAAAATAGTTATAAACAGATGTATGACGTATAAGAATTTTACATCTTGGAGATAACTAGGAGTCCCCTAGACATCTTGAGGACACTCTGACGTCTTCGAAGTCCTAGCATCATCTTGGAGACTACGATGGTGGTGGTGGGATGGTGGCGATGGTGGTTGGTTGGTGGGGGGACATCCCCCCCAAGTCCCCACGTCTTCGAGACGGAGACATCTAGGAAACGTGGGGTTTTTCGGGGGAGGACACGTCCTGTGGAACACTGCAAAAAAATCCTAAGTTGCACTTCAGAGAGTTGGCCCAGTTGAAGCAGTATGGTACAATGGAGGTCTATATAGCAGAGTTTCAAAGGCTTTCCGTGATGGTCTCCGGGATTACAAAGAGGAGATTGGTGGTCTTATTTAGTGAGGGACTTATGGAGCCACTTAGAGGTGGATTAAGGCATTTGACCCTCCAACCTTGCAAGAAGCCATGAAAAAAGCAAGGGGCATGGAGTGGGCTGCCCCTAAATCAAAATTTCAGTCCAAACCATTTTCACACAAGAAAGACAAAAGGAAATTTACAAAAGACACCAATCAGCCCAAAAAATCAGTCACAAGACTTGATGGTGACACCTTAAATGACTTGAGAAGGAATAATTTATGTTTCTCATGCAAGGAGCCTTGGAACCCAAGTCATAGGTGTGCAACTGAGGGCAAAGTGAAGAAAATAGAGTACTATTCTACAGAGGAATCTTCATTAGAAAAACCAGACCAGCAATCTGATTTGGAAGAGAAAGAGGAAGAAGATTCTTTTGAGGAGTCCAAAAAGGAGGCAAGAGATGGGAAGCTTGCCTAACTTTATAGCTTCCAAAAGAAGGAATCCCTATGCATCAGAGGAGCTCTTAATGGGCAGTGGTTGGTTGCATTGATAGAATCAGGTGCCACACATAATTTCATAGATGAGGGACTTGTAGCACCTAGGGGTCTTCAGATGCAGGAGGTAGATGGCTTCAGAGTGATGGTTGCGAATGGGTTTACCATTACATGCACCAAGATGATTCCACAGCTTAGCCTTCAGTTGGGTAACTATGAAGTCAAAGATGATTTCTATGTGGTTAGTATTAGAGACAAATGCTGTGATGGGTATTTAGTGGCTATGTTCCCTTGGTGAGATCACACTTAACTTTCATACCATGGAGCTGAAATTCAAATTAGAAGGTAGGAATGTGGTCTTAAGGGGTATATTAAATGGAGGGCCACGGGTGGTTTCTTTCAAATGCATGGAGAGACTATTCAGACATGATCAAGTAGAGTGGGCAGTAGAGTGTGTAGTTATGCCCATAGTTACAGAAGAGGAGAAGTGCTCTTATCCTCTAGACATTCAAGCTTTGCTATCTAAGCAAAACAAGGTTTTTAGTAGGATACCTCCAGGTAGGCCTCCTGATAGAGGCATTGAGCATGTGATCGAGTTGGAGGAGGGTGCTAAACTCATCATTACTACACCATACATGCATCCGAAGAAACACAAGGATGAGATTGAGAAAGCAATTAAGGAGCTTTTGGACATGGGGCATATTAGATAGAGTAAGAGTCCATTTGCTTCTTTTGTTGTGCTAGTGAAGAAGGATGGAACTATGCACATGTGCATAAGCCATCCGTAGAATGTCCCCATTTTTGTGAGCATCAGAGTTCGTAAGGATTAGCCTATCATTTGACCCTCGTAGGCTAACAGTTATGGATAGGGGGTCTTCTGTGGCAGTTACCCGGTGATTTGGGACATTACTCCTCAGTTGGATTCAGGTTTTGGCCTTTGCACAAGTTATTTGACTCAGATTGGTACACTTACTATTTATAGTAAGTTACTATT
>VDFB02199876.1:0-27120 GCA_007258455.2 Sequoia sempervirens
TTAACCATTTAGAATAGTATATTGCAAAAAAATTCAATCACAAGATGATACTATAAAAAACTTGCATAATATATTGGCATATAAAATTTTGATTTATCTATCACTAAGTGGATTTATGGCACATTTTTTTAAAACTAATTATGGTAAATTTGACCCATTATGACATTTATAATACTTCAAAGTAATATACCTCCCTTATTTCCATTAGAGTTATTTTTTTGCTAAGGTGTTTCCATCAATGTTGAGTGACCATGCATTTACATGGATTCATTCATTGTCTCTTGAATCCATCAATTCCTTCAAATAGTTGGATAATGCTTTCATGAAAAAAAGTTTAAGAAATTGAGCCAAAGACATTTACCGCTCAACTCATCTAATGCAAAAAAAGGAACAAGAGCCAATTAGGGATTGTTTTTCGATTTCACATTTTGGTAGTTAATATGTTATCTCTAGTTATGGATGATGAGATTAAATATATATTTATTATTGGTTTACTTTCAATCTTCTAGAACCAAGTGTATCACATTCCCCATCACTCATTCTACTTGATTAATGTGCGACTATATGTAAATTTTAGCAAGCCTTATAAAAAGATCCATTTTTTTATCAACATATTTATAAACTTCCCCTTTCTCCATGATTTAACATTATTATCCCATTTTAAAAATGGTGGAAATGAGGATTCAACTAATGATATTCTTGATGATCATAATGTAATTTCAAAACCAAAGAAATAATTTATATTTTATGGTGCATCAAATTCCTATTATATCACCACAACCACAAGTCAAGATATAAGAAAATGTATAAGAAATTAGATGCCTAATTTATTACACCTATTGACAATGTATTTGCACCTAGCATGAAGGAATACAAATTAGAAACACATGCAATATAAAAGGAAAGCAAATGAGAGTGATAAGAACAAGCAAAAGAAGATAATTTTATTACTTTTGTTGGAATTGTTATGACCTATTCAATGAGAATGAGCATAGCCTTTTGGAGAAAAAACTTGAACCCCCTAAGCTTTTTCTATGATACATGAGCATAATTATAACATGTATAATTATATACCTATAGCTTAAATCACATCCTTTCCTTTTGATTTCTTCTTGTCATTTTCAATTATGCTTTGTTTGTGGTTCTTTTCACACCAATTTCACCTCCTATATTAGATTACATGATCATTCTCCCCCACTTGGGCTCATTTTGGTCTTAATTTTACTTGTTTCATACATGTGCCTTTCCTTTGTCTATACCTACTTTTTTTATTGATATATCTCATTTATTTTTTTCTTTTCCTTTTATTTCCCACTTGAGTTGATTTCTTACTTTTCTTACCTTCACCTCTTGCCTTAAATTTTATTATTATTACCTTTGTCACTTTATTTTCTTGTATTTCCTTTGAATTACCTTTCATTCTATATTTGTTACACTGTTTTATGTTTATTATCTCATTCCTGTGACTCTCATGTTTATTATCATGCTTATGAAATTTACTAAGCTATAATGCTTATGCTTACCATTCACTGTTGACTAGTTGATGTGGTCATGTATTCATAACATGCTTTTAGAGCTTACACATTGAACCGACATTGATATATCACATTCGTAGAGTTATATATCAAGCCCATATTTCTATGTTACACTTTTAGAGTTACACCCCATATTGTAGGGTATCATACCTCTCCCCCTCATATTATTTATACTTTTAATGCCATATCTTTATATTGGGAGTATCATTTCCCCAATTTTACACTCCTCTTGACAAATCTTTAAAAATCATATCCGCATTGGGGACATCATTCCTTTCCATTTATACACTATATTTTTATTGGCCTACCTCTATATTGGGTACATCATGTAGTATCCTCCTTGACACTACATACCTATAATATCCTTTTTTGGGGCATCTTTCCTTCTTTTGTATCGTAGTGTCCCTACCTAGATTCTTGTTACCACTAGGGACTTGTCAATTTACCTTCACCATTATGAGGTCATGCTCTTAGATTCCACATTGGGGTCATATTCCTATCTTAGTGACCTATATTCTTGCATGGGTATTTCTAGAAATTGAGGGCCACCCCACCATTTATTATTTTCCATGTTGGGATAGCTATTCTACCTAGAGATCTTACCTCCAACTCATATGTACTTATGAGTACTTAAACCATTCTTCATATTATGCATGCTTATCACATATTCATTATCTCTATTCCTTTACATGATTCATATGCTTACATGATTATCTATCTAGATTACATTTACTTTCATATATGGTATTTCCTTTCCTTTAATTCCTTGCATCCTATGGATGAAACCAATTTAAGGGGGAATATATTGTCACTAACATTCCTATGTTGAGCTTTAAGGTAGTGATAGGTTTTCTATATGTAGATTCATCAATATGACTAGATGAAGAATTACCACATGACATGATTTATGCCCCATGCACCTTTTCATCCTATTCCCATCAAGCTTAATAAACCATTATTAATTTCCCAATAAACATGACTCCCCTACTTTACTCATATCCTATTCTCTCTATATAGTTAAGAATGTTCTTGTTTTGTACCTAATTTTTATTTGTGAGATATAAGCTACTCATTACGTGCTTTCTTCTCCCTTTTTAGGTTTATATAAAGAGCACATTCCCAAGGACATACCTATTAGAAATTAAGGCATAAATTGCAAAAATATTAACTTAAATATGTGGTTGCAAATATGAAATTATGTTCATAAGATTACCATAAAATTATTAAGTGATTGAAAATTACAACAATGAAAGAAAAAATATGCAATACCACAAGTCATCAACACAAGTGACACAAGATATACGTGGAGAAACCATTGCGGGAAAAAAATCCGCACCCATAGAAATCCAATGTTTGTATTAATCTTCAAGGAAGTACATCAATACAACAATCCTCTCTGTAATCTAGTAGCACTTCATCGTCTTGACAACCTGCAAAGAACTCATACTAAACCACCATCCCAAGGCTCCAATAAATAGAAGTTTGTGGGAGAGAATACCACAAATGGTATCCCAAAACGAAAAGTAAAACCACCTAGAAAAACCCACGCCCCCTTACTATACAACCCATAAACATGGAATAAAATATTCAATAATCACATGAACTTCACATGGGCGCCTAACCCACAACCAATAAAAATGAGTCAAACCCGAGTGCTCCATAAGTCTCTGACAACTCCGACAACTACACGCATGAACATGCACCGACATGCAAACTTGGGTGCCCAACCATGAGAGAGCATGCAAAACATGCAAATAACATGCAAGGACATGCACACTCAAGTGGTCCCAACCCAAAAAGTTGGACTCCTAAGAAGAATATTCTCCTGAGATGCCTTGTAACTGCCACCGTGAAGGGTCCACCTCTTTGAATGCAATCAAAATTTGTCATAGGAAAATAAATAATAAATATTTTTTCCCTCATGTCCTCAAGAACACTTTCCAAAGAACGTGGAGACACATAAGTCAACTTAGGATAGCAATTTTAATGTCAACCTATCCCAACATTCTCCCAATTGACATTATACATTGCAATTACATCCATGAGATACAAATAAAATATGTAAAAATATGTAATCAAGTGCATTGAT
Organism: Sequoia sempervirens; assembly: GCA_007258455.2. Classification (NCBI taxonomy): domain Eukaryota; kingdom Viridiplantae; phylum Streptophyta; class Pinopsida; order Cupressales; family Cupressaceae; genus Sequoia; species Sequoia sempervirens. Next base: position 3,625 of record VDFB02199876.1, read on the forward strand.
CAAGGCCCATGGCCTTCTTGCACCAAGAGAACTTATCCATGGTCATTGGATTCGTGAGAGAATCTACAACATTATCCAAAGTGTCAACCTTCTTAATCAAAACCTTACCATTCTCTATCGTTTCTCACACAAAGTGATACTAAACATCAACATGTTTAGTACGTGCATGATACATAGGATTTTTAGCTAAACATATGGCACTTTGACTATCACATCCAATCCTCATTGTCCTGCAATCAAAACCAATTCCATTACCAAGTCTCTATAACCAAACCGCCTCCTTAGAAGAATGTGTAGTTGCCATATACTCTACTTTGGTGGTGGAAAATGCAACTGTAGGCCGTTTCTTACTCATCCAACTCAGTGCACCTCCAAACAAAGTAAAAAAATAGCCACTAGTGGACCTTCGACTATTTAAGTCACTTGCCCAATATGCATCAACAAAACCCTGCATGTCTAATTTTTTTACATAACCCTGTTTGTGGATAATTTAAATTTGGACAAGGTGGATGAGATCACAATCATGACTTTATCCAATAAATAAATAGTAGTTGTGAACCTATTTAAGATATGGAAAGCTATACAAATTGAATTAAAGGTGTTTTGAGAATGGTTTTGAGGCGCACCAAAGTGGTATAATGGATCCTAGGTTAGTGTGTATACTAATAGTTCCAAAAAATATGTTAGTCATATATACTAACTTTGATATTATGGTCCATATAGTAATTATTTTCATTATCCTTTCATATATATAGATTAAAAAGATACAGATAACATAAAGAATAAAAGTTCATACTTTACTCTTTCATCTCAAAGGTTTGCACCACTTTGTGTGGATGTCTTTAATGTACGATTTTAACTCACAATTTGATTTTTTTGGTGCATCATATAAGCATAATCCTAAACTCTAATACTATATTATACTAGATTATTTGTTGCATATCAGTATTGATCTAATTTTTTAGTTTTCTCCTTTTTGAATTGAATCATGAGCATGAAATCATCCCATAAGATAAATCATGGGTGCAATCTCATCCCTTAAACTAAATAATAGATGCAATATTATCCTCTACAATGGATGGTGGGATAAATATCATCCCTCAGGCTAAACCATAGGGGCAGTCTAATCCACTAAGATGCATCATTGACACAATCCAAACCCTCACATTCAAATTTTAAATTTACTAGTTTTAAAGTTGTCAGTTCAAGAGCATGAATATTACTTGTTGGTGTGGGTTCCACAAAGCTAAAATTGAATGTTTAGGGTTGTATACCTAAGGAAATAGTTTTGGGAACTTTTAAGATTAAATATCATTTAGTATAATCTCACATTCAAAAATTTGATCACACATCTCAATCTCAATTACATCATGCACAATTTATTTTAGGACATCAAAATAAAATTAGCATAATTATTCAAATTTCTTTATTTTGATCTTATTGAACCATTAATTAGGTGTCATTAAGGAGGTAAAATAATTTACTTTATATAGTAAGCTCCCAAAGGTGCTTCTTAACACCACCCTATTTTTAAAATTTATAAATATATACCTAGATGAATCTTTTTATAGGCACCAAAATTTAAACCTTGCATAAAACAAAATCATACCATTTGAATAGGATCATACCACCTAGACTAGATCACCACATGATTACATCCTAGAATATAAAAATATGAAGTTTCATTCATCTCAAATTTATAGTCACAAATTCAATTCTAGAGCTCAAATATAAGCTCTTTGTTGTAGCACCTCACATTTGTAGGAAAGTCTTAATCCATCTCAATTATTTCAACATATTTTTTATTTTAAATAAATCAACTTATTAATTTAGAGTAATTAAACTCAATTAAAACAATTCAACCTTTGATTATTATAATTATATCCATTAAATTAAGCACAAGATATGTTTCATCTCTTTCTATATAGAAATGAGATAAATTAAAATGCAAACATAAAAATGATAAAATTTAATTTATACATATAAATATATTATATTATTTTAATATTTAAAAACTAAAAGTTCAAGAAAAAGAGTTAGAAATTACATAATATAATTAATATGATTACTATATTATTAAGAAATGCTTAAGTTAAATTAAAATAATATTCATCTTCTATTTTATTAATATTACACATGTTAATATTTAAATTCATTTTAAAATATTTTTAGAAATATACATTTTATTATAAAAATTGTGAAAATTAATTTATATTTAATAATATTTATTTTTTGGGGTTCATTCTATAGTACAATGGTAAAGTGGTGTTGTTGTTGTGGTCACTAGAGTTCAAACCTCCATTGGGTCATTGTGATCATAGACACTATGCTTCCATTGGTCCAATGTGCTTGTTGGTTTGAATTGCAACGTTGAGGTTGCTAATGACATTAATGCCATGAGACAAAATTCAAGCATGTGTTCCAATCCCTCGTTGGGTTGGTGTGCTTGCAAGTTTTGTGCCCTTGTTGGACTATCGTGCTCGCGTGATTAAATTGATCACTTGCATTCATGTTGGGGAGGAGGTTCCTTGATTGTGGCCTGCATGCTGACTTAGACTAGACTAAAATTTTTTGATATTACTGATCAAATATAATAATAATAATAATAATAATAATAATATTCATTTTTTAAATAAAAAAAATAAAAAAAATAATTTGAATTAAACAAATTTATAAAATTAATGGATTGACAAGTTTTTAAAAAATGAGTTTCATTTTAATTTCACCGTTATCACATATTTTTCTAATTCATTCATTCCAAGAAGCTTTTAAATTAGTGACCAAATTCTACTATGCGAAACTCAAATTTATACAATATTTATAATATCTCATTTTAGCTCTATAATATGTTTTAAAACATCATAAAATATATGTGTAGAGATAAAAATAATCTATATGAATAAATATTTAAACTTAATAAATGAAATAATCAATAATTTTGCACATTTAATTAAGTACTAGTTGAAAATGATAAATATAAATGAGAGGTTAGAAAATATCTAATTCTATAATAATGTTGTGTGTTGATGTATTTGATTTAGTAGATAAGTGTTTAATGATTAGATTTGGAATTTAATATTAGATCTAAGATTGCATATTATATTTTAAATCTATTTATAATATTTGTTTTTTATTAGATAAGTAGGGAAGGGCCCTGATCCTGTACAAAGAATTACATTAGAGTAGAACAACCCAAGAAGATAGATTGGAAAACAACAACTAGTTAGAAACAACAAACACTACAATGTATAAACCAAAAAATATAAACAACAGACCAACAACTTGCCAACAAAACACTCAGGGTGGCTTAAAGAAATAGTCAAAATATTGTTGGTTAACCTTTGACCCAAGATCCTTCTCTCTCAATCTCATTTTCTTATTATAAGGAGAATCCAAAAAGACACCTTCAGATCCATCATGCAACCTCGTAACTTTATTACAAGTGAAAAATCAATAGAATATTTTTCCTTACAATCCTCCCTTTGCACCTCCATACAATAAGAAGAAGAGTGCTAAAAAATAGGAGGCAATGGTTCATTTTCCTCCAGATTAATTGATGGTCCTTATTGGCCAAACAAATAGAAGCAACATGTTCCACTTTTTGACAAGCATTGCAAATAATAGGAGAGCTTTCAAATTCCATTTACTGAACCCAAGTACCATACTTGGAAGATAAGGTACAGTGAGTGGGAAGTACCTTGTTCTTCTCCACAAACACATAAAATATGGCAAACACCAAACGATTCTTTGATTTGGTAATAGAGATAGCAAAAAAAAATTTCCAAAAAGTATTGGCAATGATCATAAACCCCTTTTCATTCTAGAATTCTAGAGGAAATCTTGGCAGACGAACCCAAACAGGAAACTTGAAATCCCATGGGTTGAAACCAGTAGATGCTTTGTTAGACAAAGGCCATTCATGCCCATTAACCAAGAGCCTTCACTAAGAATCCTTATTCAATCCTCCATATCAAAAAATGAAAAAAGAAAACAATTGTTCCACATAGCAGTTACCTTAACCTGACCTCTTAGAAGCCAAACCCTAAGAGCTCATCTTCTAATAGAGTCAATATTGGGACGATTGCCTCTAAATCACCCAACCAACAAGCTCGAGAGACAATCTAATGACTCAACAAGTATAGAATCAAGAACATCTATTTCAATCTCCTTAGCACAAAGATCCTCCAAAATCGTAGGTTTGGGAGTTGGAACAACCATTGAAGGTGAGAGAGCAGAAGCCTCCAAAGACTCAACCAACACCTCAAAGTCTAGAGAAGCAACAACCACCCCAGGAGCACCACTACCTTCACAGGCCAAACCTTCATTCTTCTACAAACTACTAACTGCCTTCCCACACAAATTAGGGGAAGTAGGAGAAGCATGAATGGAAGCATCCTCCACTACATTAATACTCTACAACATGCAATCATATTGAATAGGAGACGATTGAATAAGGAAGCCCTTGCATAATGAAGATACGAACTGCTACTCACAAACTCACAATGCAACATATCTTTGTTGCAACAAATAACAATTCATAAAACCAAAGAAAATAGAAACATATTCATTTTTTTTTTTATTGCATTCAATCAACTTGAGACAATTACATAATTTTCTCAATACAAAAAAGCTTCAAATATGCTCCACATGCTCCTCATGTAGCTTTCTTTTGCTGCCCCAAAAATATTCATACCATTTCTCCAAAATTTCTACACCTTCTCTTGAACTCCACACTGTTCTTTTCTTTTTTTCGTCTCAACTTCTAAAACCCGTCACATTCTGTCTACCCCTGCTGCCTCATTTTCCTGAATCTTCTAAAACCGTTTCTGGGTTTTGTGCGCCTCGTTCCTAACTTTCCAGATCATTTTTAAATTCTTTATTTTGTTATTGTATGAGAAATTTATGGCTGTTTTACTGAGACTGGGTCTCATAATTACGACCCTAGACCATCTTCTTCTACCCAAAATGTCATTCAAACCTCTACCTCCTCCATTCTGGGCATGGGATTCATGCAGTCAACCCCTTAATTATTCTTTCTTGACAATTTTTCCCATATTTTCCTAAATTGACATCCATTATCTCATTCTTGCACCTCCACTACCTCCAACACTTGCACCCAGAAGATTCCAACACTAATGAAAAACAAATTCAAATTCTTGGGAGTTACAAATGAATAAAAACAATTTACATTGGGCATGGGACTTTGGATCCCAAGCATAATTTTTAATTTGCAACATTTGCAATATCATTACAATTTAAATTCAAAGCATATTATTGATTTATGGAAAAGGGTCCCATATGAAAGAGCTGAAAATGAGAGAGCAAAAGTAACATGCCTGCAAAACCAACAACATGCCAAAAATAAAGAAAATAATTTTTATTTTTTTTGGGTTAGTAATAGGATTTTGTATTGCATGAAAATAAAAATTACATCATTTGCCTCATTGTTTTCATCAACCATCCAAAAAACTCCTACAACTATAATAGTTTTTTCAAAAAACCATCTTAACATGCTTCATAATAGAAAAAGAAACCCTACCCAACTAAAACCAGTTCCACAACTATTTGTAACTACCTTGCATGCTTCAACAAAATTTTCAATCAGTCTTTTCCCCTTCCTACTATGAACACTAAGTAACCTTAACATGGTTCAACCCCTAGCAAAGCAAAAATTTAGTACTAGTCTTTCATTAATTTTGCAAAAAGACTAAAAATATGCAAATTCAACTAGTGCTACCTGCTTCAAACCCAAATTTCCTTGGCACTTTCCTCTTTCGCTTCCTCGCATTCTGTCCTTTTGCTTCCATGCACTCTACCTCCGCTATCGCCTATGCTTCCAAGAGCTCTGCCTCCACTTTCACCTCTGCTTTCACTTGTGCTATTATTGCCTCCACCTTCATCAACTCTAGAAAGAGCTTCAGTGCTTGCCAATCTAACCTTGCTTCTTCCTTGCATCAATTTTTGATTTCATCCTTCAGCCAATGCACAAAAGGGATGCATCCTTCAGCCCCTTCTAGTTCCACATTTTCAAAGCCTTCTCGAATTTCCAAACCTTCACCTGGAACTGCCCTTTCAAGTATTGACTCTATCTCTCCTAAGAAATCTCGATGCACTATCATCTCCATCACTTCTCTCACTGTGCTTGTTGATTCTCCCAAGTCCAAACCCCATGCTACAATCAAGGAGTAGACATCCATGTTAGTCTTGTACGTATGCTTCAGGTTTTCGAAGGACTTCCCCAAAATCATCCACACACTCTGCACCAACCTCCCATCAGTGAATAAAAACATCCCCATTAATCTTTGGTCAAAAGAATCACCATAAAATGGGTTTAATTGCCTCCTCGAGCGAAGAGTGAAGTTGGCCTCCATTTGAAAATTGCTACACATCTACACCGCTACCACCCCCACTCTTTCTGTGTGCCTTCTTCTCCACACCAAAAACTATTATTATCTTCACTAAACAAGGACTGAGAGGTAATCAATTTCTTAACTCTGCACATACCAATTTTAATTGCCTCTTGTACAGAGGATGTTGTCATTACCTTCCTCATCGAGCCTCCAGTCATGTCCACTTACTTCAATCTTCTTGCGATCTTCACTTCATAAATGCATCATCCTTGCCACCTTTCTTAGCTTAATCCATTAAATCCACATTTCTTAAATCTTCAATTCGTAATTCACCAACCTCACTAAAAGTAATAGCCCAATTCAACAAAATGCCAGCCTCCAAATTAGCAGCTCTCCTTATGTGACTAACAACAAAATCATCACATGCATTTAATTCTTCTCTATTTTTTGCAATTGTATTTTGAATGTGACATGCACTTATTTCCACTTTCATTATTGCTTGCACAATGATGAGTGAATCACCTTCTAAATGTATTCTTGATGCTCCCAGTTTCTTACCAAGTTTAACTGCCAACAATGCTGCTGAGGCTTCAACTATGTTATTTGTGCCTTCCATCAGTTTCTTCGCTCCCAAAGCTACTACATTCCCCTCCCAATCTCGGATGATAAATCCTGCACCTAATGGTCCAAGATTCCCTTTTGATGCTCCATCAAAGTTAACTTTCCACCAACCTTCCCTTGGCTTCTCCCAATCCACCACCATTGATAGCTTATCGGTTGGTTTAACGCAACTTGGCCCCTTAACAGGCCAAAACAAATTTATTTTTGGGTGTACACGATTGCTTGGTACCCCTAGATGCTCCTGCATCATTACATAGCTCAGAAAAAAGGAGAATTAGTCTCCTCCACATTATTCCCAACAACCTCACACCCCTATGACTTCCTATGAGCCTCTAAAAGAATATCAAGTAGGAACTCATCATCTTCCTTAGCCAAATCATTCATCCATTGAAAAGTCCCATCGCTAGAGAGATCCGAGCTAGATCCGTCATAGGAAAAAGGGGGAAAATTTTCCTCGAGGGTAAGTAGATCCTCGTCAAAAATATCAACATCTTCAATTTACCAGCCCTCTTAAGCATGGAAATCGACCTCTTCAACTCCTACATCAAAGCGCCATAGCTGGTAACCAAGCCATCTTCACTAAAATCAGATTCGCCTTCATCCTTTGCATCATCTTCCTCCCCAACATTGTCTCCATCTGCAACGCCTTAACCTACAGATTCATCACTACACTCACAAGAGGAGCTTGCTAGGGTTTGAGCACGAGCCACTACCATCGCTACAATTCAATCTATTGGGGTACTACTCATTTACAATTTTTTTCTATCTAGAGATGTGATTGTAATTTCATCCTGCTAAAGCATAATTTTTTCCACTCCAACATGATATTATTTTCTATTAATAAACACGTCCTAATAATATACACCTATAATAATACTTTCTTTCAAAATTTCGTGGTACTAAGAAGCACCTTTAGGGGTCTCATATATGAGTATTGAAGTATGAAACTTTCTTAATCTTATTTCAAAACCCTTTGTTGGGTTCAAAAGATTTAAAAACATTTTTTCCGAATGGAGTATATCTAGAGTGTAGTATATTTTGATTAAATGTTGATGTAATACACATTGCTCTAGATATGATCTAATATCTCTCAAGACACTTATTAGATATGATTTAAGGTCTAAGACGACTTCTAATGTTTTAGGGCTTGTTTTTAAATATAGGTTGAAATATTTTAGTATACAAATTAATGACCAAAATTCTAGTTTGATAAAAGGTTCAACTCAAGATGATTGAAAATGAGTCTGATTAGGAGGATGTGGTTGTGAACATGGTTTTGTTCAAGAGACACAATTGTACTTGAAAACCAATCCAAGATGAGAAGACTAGTTTGAATTAGGATGGGTTCATACTACTAGGGATAAAATAGCTAAAAGTTGGTGAATTTTTTAGGCTTTGTTAACTTATGCAATATAGTCTTTTGTCTTAAGACAAATTCAAAGTGAATGTAAAACTAAGACTTTGTCTATGCTAATCTCTATGTGAGAAATATTTTAGGTTGAGGTACATAGATACGATTATGACATTGCAACTACGATGGGGTATCTTTGTCACCTTAATTGTATACGGGTAATAGGATGGTTAGAAGGTACCTAATATACTTGACTACATAAATAATTTTATTGTATGATGAATCTTTATCACCTCCTCTTAAAACAATCACTTATGTTTTAACTCATATTGATCTATTATTTTTAAAAAAATTCAAATTATACATCCAACTATTATTTTTAAAAATATACTTATAAATAATAATATTAAAAGAGCTCCTAATATAAAACTTAACTCTTAGGGATCTAATCATGTTGGATACTAAGTAACATTTGAGTGACAAATGGGGAATTGCAAAAGTAGTTACATTAAAGGACAATTAAAGCATATAATGTCAACATTCTTATTAATTATGTCTTGAGTAATTAAAACTAGCATGTCCCATCAAGAGGCTTCCAAAGTGTGTTTATTGAAAATATAAAAAGAAAAGAAAAAATAAAGAAGAAAAGAATTTATTCATGTCACATTTAGTGAAAAGATAAAGTAAAGCCCCACAAGAATATGGTATAGAAAAATCAAAGTGCGTGGTAAGGTGGTCACTAATATATTTATTGATTGATATGACACATATTTAATAAAATCAAATCAAAATTCAGCACAAAAGCATATGCAATGTAATCAATGTGGAATTCAAATCTAGTGATATAAAGTAAAAACAAAAGATTATAAATATTCCAAGCTTTTACAAGTTTGATACAATTTTTAAAAAAAATATATTGGAAAAAGCAAAGTTTAATGGTAAAATTTTGGAATTACATTCAAACTTTTAAAAAAAAAATATATGTAGAAGAAGATGAAACTTACATTATCATTATCTCATATGGGTTTAAGATTAAAGACAACTATGCTAAATGATATATAATTATTAATTCATTTAAATATTTTTGAATTCATATGATGATGATGCAAAATTGTTTATACAAGTTAAACATAATTATGATAATAAATGATGGATCATAATTTTGAATGCAAATGTAATAAATAATTTTAAATAATTATTAAATATAGAATACTATGTAAATTTTTAATGTCATTTTCTTTGAATATAATGAATACATTGAAGATGTTGGGTATAAATATTATTTTAAAATTAATTTATATAGGTATCATTAATATTATCATTTAAAATTTTGTGTGATGTATCATACCATATTTAAGGTTTTATATGTTTTAAGGGTAAATAACATATTTTATGTAAATTAATCAAATAATAATGAATACATAATTTAATTTAAGATAAAGAGTCAACATTATCATACTATTGAAATAAATGTTTGTAATTAAATAATAAAAATTAATAATATTTAAGTTTAAGTTTGATGAAAATTTAATTTTGTCAAACATTGTCAAGTGATAGTGTGTGGGGAACCTATATTTTGTCATAGAATTGTCTTATAACTATAAAATTTATTGTACTTCATTTTGGTTCACTTTCACACCCTCATAATTGGTCTCTACACACATGTATCTAAACGTGCATGTAAACTGAACCTTAACCATGTATATGAACATTTCTAAATTAGATATCTTAAATATATCTACCTTGATGTCTACAACTTATGTTTAATAGGGGTGGTGTCAGTAGGCATCTATGAGGATTTTTATAGGATAGGATGGTTCTCCTTTGGTCAAATCCACTATAATGTCTCATTTTCATACAACTTATGTTGTGGAAAAAAGGGCCAGTCCCTATCTTTAGCAAGCTAAGCCAAGGCCTAAGTATGGTTCATTGTCATTCCCCAAATTCCTTCCAATGTGTTAGAAGTAGCAAATGTCTCAAAAATTCTAAGTGTGGAATGTTTTTGGTCATATCTGTAAGTTTCTATGGGTTGTTAGAATTGCAGAGTTTATCATCTCGACATGCCTTTTCATCTAAGTTTGTCTTATCTTTAATTCATACTAGAATTTTTAAACTTTACCATAACAACATGCCTTTCCAGCTAAGTTAAAATTCTCTTTGGTTGTTGTTGGAATTTCATACTTTACCATATGAGTTCATTTCTACCCAACTTTTATTCTTCCGTATTCTTGTTGGAGTATCAAGTTTATCCATTTTGACATCCCTTTCCCTTGATCCCTACTCCTTTCCCTTGCCCCCTGCTCCTTTCCCTTGCCTTTTCAAAGAGTCATACTTCTTTGTATTGGTATGCTTCATCCCTAATCCCTAACAAGTGGTAAAATTCACATGATGCCCTCAACCCTTAAACTCTGACATTCCCATATTTTTATACTATTCACCTTACCTACCCCCTACATAATCAAAAGTGTCATTAATGACCATGCAACTTTTGTAGAAGGGATTTTATCACCCATAAAACATTATTCAAAATTAAGGGCATGAATTTATGTATGCTTGTAGCTTAGGGGATGATAATGACCATTTTTCATTAATACAGTGGTTGAGGTTTACTAGCCATTTTTAAGGTTTTAATAGGATCTTCTCCACTTTGTACACACAAATTGAAGGATTCCATTAATGCTGATGAGGTCAAGGGCTATTGGTGATATATCTCTTCCCTAGGCCATTCAAATGCACCAAAGGAGATATATTCTGAATTTTTTCATTATTATAAGATTATGCATTATTCTCCAAATTGAAACTCTAGTTGACATTATTCTAAGTACCAATTTTTGAATAGTAAGATATGAGGATGAAAACACTCAAAATTATAGAAAAATGAAGGATGAAAACCCTTTTACCTAGTAGTTTGATCTCAATCAGAGGTTGTGCATCATTTTTCATGGTTGCAAAATCTTAGCTTCATCTAGTAGTGCATTATGTAGATGCCATGGGTTAAGAGTGTATTTTCATTAATATTGCTACTAAATAAGTCTATTAATTTGTTTCAAACTTGTTTAATGTAATTTCATGGTGTCAAGTCTATTTCATTTTGTTATTTGGTGTGGGTCTCATGCATAATAATTTATATGGACATATCTACTATTGTGTAACATATTTAGTGATTAGTCATCTTAGCTTTGTGTATTTGTAAGACAAATGTATTTTAGACACATTTAAGATATAAAAAAAAGGTTTCAACGTTTACCTATAATCTAGTAGCTTCATTTATGAGTCTTGATATTAAGGTTGATATAAATTCATGAAAATAAATCTAGATTCTTATAATTTGAGGGTTAAATATTAAAATTTGTAGTTCATCTCCTTAAATAATCAATAGGGTTATTACTATGGTCAATTTATAAACCATGAAGAGAAATTGGGTTTTTTTGGCTAAAACTGGTTAAAGTGTTTAAACCCAACTTAAAAATAATATTATAGAAGGGTTTAAGTAACATTTTCACAAAATACCACTTTATTTTATTAATACTTGGCTTAGGTTATTATAGTGGTATTAGAGCATATCACTTAAAATATATATGTGTAGAGGGTTTTAAGTAATATTTGCATACTATTTTATTGGGGACATTATAGTGGTATCAGAGCTACTAGTTAAATTAAAATATGCAAAAGGCTATAGCTAAAATTTATAGTAATATTTTGTTTAAGATATTATAGTGGTATTAGAGCTAGTTTTCTTGCTAGCCTATGAACCATGGTAGGGTTCTTAGAATATTTTATACATAGTAACAATGTATATCATTTTACTGATATAGGGAAACAATAAAAAAAAAAAAAAAAGAAATATAGAGGAACTATGATGAAATGAACAAGTTTGAAGAAGTAGCTAGATTAATGGAGAGATATCAAAATTAATTTGATGCTATGAGGGTAGTGTTCACCTTTGAAAAATTTATTGAGGTTGTTGAACACCCAAAATATTGAGAGGGAGGGTGAATCAATATTCTTTGAAACCACTTAAACATTTAAGCATTTATTTGAAACATCATATTCAATTTGCATTAAGGAAAGAAACCATGAAAGTAATCATCCAAGCACATAACACATGAACACCGGATTTTTACATGGAAGACCTTAAAAGGGAAAAACCACGATGAGGATTAGTTCACAATATATTATAACCGTCCATAACATATTACAAAATGGCTCATTTCCTTTTGGACTCACTATCCAAAGAATAAGAGAAAATAGAAAAGAGGGGTGGCTCACTACCAAGATTTGAACTGCTAATAATGCATCTACAATATGCAAGAGATACAGTTCCATTGGAGCTCAAAATACTAAATCAACACACTTCATACTACCACACTTCCACACTCTTCTCTACTTATATTCACATCACATTTGCACTATATTCACACACTTCACATTGCATTACATACATCTTATATCTATAACACTGAAATGAACTTACATTTATATGTATTACATTCGCAAAACACCTACATCATCAATCAGGTTGGCCTAATTAGATGAAACATGTAATTCATCAACTTGTCGGCTCAAGATCCAACCACACATGCCTCAAAACTTGTAACACATCAAAATAGGTCGGAAAGGGACCTATAATCATTCCCTTAAGTTCACTCAAATCATACTTTAACTTTGCACAACCCCAAACTTGTTAGGTCAACACCATTGGTGAAGACTAGTGAAATGAACCATATGTTCATTCACAACACAACATGTGAACCACCAAAACACTTTCCACTTGGAACACACACCCTTCTGACACCTGTAAGCACTCCCACAAAACCACATAACTAAATATTCTTCCATGGTGGAATGTGGAGCATTCCAAACATGTACTCTATACTGGTAACACTGTCACTGGCAGACCTGATACTTTGTCAATCGTAAATTTTACATCAGAGGACATAAAAACATGAAACTTTGGATTTAAGATCCTCCAACATATACAAAAATTACTTTAGAACCACAGACCAAGATTCTTCAATGCAGAGCAATGTGGACCTAAAACCTGATACTTTATACACTAAAAAATGTATTCTATGACAACCAAATATCAACACATTTGTTTTGCATTGAACCAAAACCATTGTACCTATATACTAGATTTCCATCACCATAGTCACTCATGCTCATCAAAAAACTATCCATCAATACACAACATCATATATGCTTATGCTTATGTTGCCAACAATCTCATCAATGACAAGGAAATTTCCAATAGAGGTGGTAAAGAAAATTCTATTCTAAAAAAGAAAGAATGAATTTCAATGGTAGAAAACAATATTTTATTGGAAGATGAGTTTGATATATTTTTCAAAGATTACCAAAAACAATCAAATGGTTTCAAATTTGCACTTCCTTTTGAATGGATTTTTAGTGTGTTAAGAAAAATAGATATTTATGAATACATGAGAAAGTTGAGGAAGGAATGAGAGAAGTCAAAATTGAAAAAAGAATAGTTAAAACCAAATCATTGAGAGGCTATCAATCGAACTAAAACACTAGAGTAGTCAGTGCCTAAAAAAAAATTCCATTAGAAGACACATCCATCCAATCATAAACAAAAGAAAAAACCTCATATTGTAAAAATGGATGACAAAAAAATGAACATATAAGAACAAAATTGTTGCTCATGCAAAGAATCTTAGGAACTAGGCCACAAATGCTAGAGAAAAGAAGGGGTGAAATCAGATGATGAATCAAGAAAATATGATAAGGAACAAAAAATAATAGAGGATGAAACCTAAACCTAGGATGAATTTTCTTAAGTACAATCAAACCGAAAGAGAAGAAATAATATAAAATATATTTTTGGGAGTTTGAGAGAGAAAACTTTGGAGGAATATGCAATATAGAAGGAACTTATAAAATTTGATGAATTTTTGGATATTTGTGAAAATGAGCAAGAAAATATCTTGATACATAATGATGAAGGTACTAATATAACACAAGAAACAATAGAGGAAGACCAACACTCTAAACATTCCTGTGATTTTAGATTGGAAAATCAAGTAGCTTATGTGGTGGAGTTTCAAGGAGGTATCTAAATAACTTATGATATTTTTCAATTAACCTACATTTTGAAATGGATGTTGAGATTTTTTCTAATTTAAATGCTAAAAATAATGACAATATCAATGATATGTTACTCCATGTTATATCATAGCCAAGATGTTATCATGTAAATCATCACAAAAGAGATAAAATATTTCAAATACTCCCTTTCATAAGAGTATGGAATCTAGGTAGTAAGTTGAGACACATGAAGAGCAATGTGAATACATCACTTGATGCTTTATCCAAATAGTTACAAAAGGGAGGATATCAAACAAAAAATAGGTTGAGATTGTTGATGGATTTACTATAACTATTGCTTATAAATTCATCATGCCATGCACTTGGAGAAGTAAACAACTTAATTTTACCACATGAAAGTGTAAGGTATGTGATGAATTATCTATGAGAAAAATTGACATGATTATATGTGTTCAATGGTTGTAGTCAATTAGTGACTTTCTATAGATGTTCAATCTAGAAATATAAAGTTTACATTTAAATGAGAATATATGTTGTTTGGAGGCACATCTAATGGAAATTTTAAATTAGATGCGGATAAAAATAATTATAGTAAAGGAAAATTTTCCCAAATGGAAAAAAGAATAGTGATGGAAGTCATGTATATTATATATATTTTATGGGAAGCATGCCTTTACTACTCCTTATTTCTCAAAGAATGATTTGAAAACAAGATACCATCAGATCTAGGTTTGTAAGAAGTATACACACAAGACCTCTTTCAAATATCTCATAGGTCATGTCACTCAGTTCTTGATTAAGCTATCTAATTTGAACAAATAATAACTACTTTCAAATTTATGATGAATTAGGTAGATAAGAAGAGGATTCACATTATCTAGTTTGGGAATTCTCTACACAAACTTTGTTAAGAATATTATTTGGCCTACACAATAGTAATAGAATGGTTGTTGCATGGATGAATATAATACAAGTAGTTATTGATTATATTGATAAGGTAATTATTTCATGTTTTATATTATTTATTTCAAGTTTCTCAAATCCAATTGTTGAGGAACGTGGTGTTTCAAAAGATGGTATTGAGGCCCTATTAATGCAAGAGGGAAACTCTATTAAAATGAGAGCATGAATTTCAAATATCTAAACGTGGGTTCCCATATGTATTATGAGCAAGTTTTTTCCATCATCCATATTTAAAAAAAAATTAGACATTCCCTTTATAATGAATGTGTGATAGATATCTATTACAATGGATTGAAGGTCTTCTTAAATCAACTTGATTGAAAAGAAGGAGAAATTTGGGTAGAAAAATCCATGTTTATGATTATGATGTAGAATACATGAAGGAGAAAATAATGTGTTTGTTGATGCCTATTATTTGTTACCACTTCCTTGCTTTATTGATGCCATGTTTGGTGGTTGGAAGGTTTCCATCATGGAAAATTTATAACATCTTAGATGGTAAGATAAGGGATAACTAACATATTTTAGTAGATGGACCTATTTGGCATGAGGAAACATTTCCTCAAGTTTTGGGTCCAAATATTCAACAAAAGATTTTGGAAGCTTTGTATGATATCCCCACTATGAGATACTCTAGATCCTATAATAATTATAGTTGTATAAGGGAGAGATTATCATTGAGGATAATTTAATAGGAGGATCTAAAACATATTAAGGTGAATATGACCTACTAACATAAAAGAGGAGAGCATGAATTTATAATGGTTTTTGCAACCATTACTTATACTCTCCATCAAAATTGGAATAGTATGTTCATAGGCTTCATATCAAGTCTTCTCAAGGTGATAGAGATAATTATTGGAGAAGTAATTAGGCCACATGTGACCAATTTTTTTTTTTGTGTGATAAAGGTAGTAGGATGGTCAACTTATCTTAGTAGAAATGATTCTACTAGATAGATGTAATACTTATTCATAGCATAAGTTATCAGCTGCATGCAGCTATAAAAACAAAAATAGTGAATGTGTAATTGGAACTTGATGAGAATATATTTTAGATATTGTTTCATCTCTAATAGTTTGGTCACATCACCCATCATCCATATTGTGGCATGTTTTCATGCATGTCATTGTGTATGTATGAAGCATTAACTCAGATTGATCTACTGTTTAAAATAGAAGAGTGATAATCATATGGATAACCATCACAAGGATGAAAAGGCCCAAAATGAGATCCATCACAAAGTGTTTATTGTTATTAATGTGGTTGTTGAAGTTTGGTCACCATTTCAGAGGTGTTCATGGATTCTTCTCCACCATGTACACACAAATCAAAGGATGCCATTTATGTTGATGAAATCATAGGCCAACGATAATGAATATCTTCCATAGGACATTCAAATACACCAAAGGAGATATACCTTGAGGTTTTTCATTATTATGGGATTATTCATTATTCTCCAAATCAAAACCCTAGCCAA
This sequence comes from Sequoia sempervirens, assembly GCA_007258455.2. Classification (NCBI taxonomy): domain Eukaryota; kingdom Viridiplantae; phylum Streptophyta; class Pinopsida; order Cupressales; family Cupressaceae; genus Sequoia; species Sequoia sempervirens. The sequence continues at coordinate 20,459 of VDFB02199876.1, forward strand.
CATTTTTTTGAGTACCAGAGTTTAAACAATCAGATATGAGGATGAAAAACCTTTGGCTTCCTAGGAATGAGGAATAAAACCGTTTTACCCGTTAGGATGATCTCAACGAGAGGTCACACATGATATTTCATGGTCACAAGATCTCAACTTCATCCAGTATTATGTTTTATAGATGATGTCATGGGTTAAGAGTGTATCTTTATTTCTATTGTTGTAGTATTGTATTAATGTATGCTAGGCTTGTTTAAATTAATTTCATGCAATTGGGTCTATGCAATTTTTCTATTTGTTGTGGGTCCCATGCATAATAGTTTATGATAATATATTTTTTGTTGTGTGAAATATTTTATATAATTAGTCATCTCTCAACATCATTAATTTGTAAGGAAAATGTATTTTAAGCATATTTAATACATAAAAGGGTGGATTTTTGATCCCATATAAATTTGTAAGCACTTGGGTGGTATTTTCACAACTAATAATGAAAAATATCAAAACTCCAAATTCTTGGTATTTCTATGTTTTACTAAATCACATTTGTGAAGGCCTTTAGAGTGGAATTTGGCTTGAGAACCATCGTCGGTCCCTTGGAATAGATTGCAAAAGTAATGCTTTCTAAGGGATTGAAAATATACCTATTCAATACCTTTATGGTTCTAGGAAGTTCAAATTTTTACCAATAGGCTAGAAGTTATGACCTCACCAAGTTGGGATACCAAAATAGACATTTTTTTTGAAAAATTCATTTTAGTTAGTTGTTTGGTCCTCATCCAAATTTCCATTTTGACTTCCAAGGATGTGGTGGCCTTTCATCTTTGATGCAAATGTATAAATTTTTTCTTTGAAGTGAATAGAAACAAATTTTGAAGGCATACATCTCTTAATGAGTTTTTCATATTGTCCAATTTTGTGTTCTCACAATACTATAGGTTTTCTCACTAGGTAAGTTTACCTAAATTCCTAACTAAATTCAGATCATGTTTACATATTATCTAAGACCTACATTTTTTAATTTGGGTATTAAGGTTGATGGAATTTTTTGAAAGAAAATCTAGATTCTCATAAGGTTAGGGTTAAATATTTAAATTTTTAGTTTATCTCCTTAAGATAACCACTAGGTTTATTACTGTGATTAATATATAAACCACGAAGAGAAATTTAGGATTTTACTAAAATTGGTTAAAGTGTTTAAAACCAACTTTTAAATTATATTTGTAGAATGGTTTAAGTGATATTTTGGAAGGAATGAAAAATTGTTGGAGAGAATTCAGAAAAAAATGGTGGGTTGGAAGGGTAAGCTTTTGAGTCATGTAGGAAAACTCCAACTCCTCGTTGTTGTTCTACAAGGTATTCCCATTTACTTCCTTTCCTTGTTTAAGATCCCTAGGTACATTGTTGCTAAATTTGAGAAAATAATTTTTTTTTTTGTGGTCTGGTATGGAAGAAAAGAAAAAATGGCCCTCATAAGTTGGGACACTGTCTATCTTCCTAAGGCTTATGGGGGCTTGAGAATTAGAAATATTTAGATCACCAATAAAGCCCTTTATGGTAGGGTTGGCTAGGATCTCCTTTTGAATGAGAAGGATTGGCTAGGATCTCCTTTTGAATGAGAAGGATTGATGTGAAATAATAAAAGCTAAGTACTTAAACAACTTTAGTTTTGTTAGGAATATCTCTAACTCTCAACATCCTCTAGGTTCTATGATTTGGAACAATATTCTTAAATCAAGGAAGCCGATGTCGGTGGGACTAAGGTGGAAACTGGGAAATGGTTATAGGGAGGACCATTAGGTTTTAGACCAACATTTAAACTAGTTGGTGTTCAAAGACTTGCATGGCATGGCTACTAGTCTATTTGGAAGTGTTGAGGGTCAAAGCAGACAACAACATTAAACATAATATTACTATTCTATTTATCTTGAAAGAGAAAGACAACACATGGTGACCTAACTCCCAAGGTCCTAGTAATTGGTTCTCAATTATGCTGATATCACTCAGTGGTCGATATAACTGTAATATTCAAGGGGCCTTTGTTGGTAACAAGGAACAAGACTACATAGCATCAATTAGTCTACGTTTTGGGGGGGTTTAAATAAAAGAAAAAGATGAATCAAAGCTTCAAATCAAAGAAACATGAGTAAAATTCTTACATATCCAGACATGCATATCAGTAATGAGTGTTTATTCCACCTAACCATAACTATGTCAAGATGCAATCCATAGAATAAACTATGCTACTGCATACATCCATAATGCTAATTCAAATACCATGAAAATTCACTAAATTTGCTTCAAACAAATCACTCACTCATCATCTAAAACACAGATCAAATGAATACGATAACAACTTCATCCATAGATAATCCAATGATATAATCTTGAATCTAGTTCCTTCTATTGACTTTCATCAAATAAGAAACAATTAAGCACAAAAAAAATCACTGGTGTATGGATTGATCATGTACTATTAACCTTATCAAAATAGATCCAAACTTTAAACCATAACATAAAAATGTATGAAAAAACTGTAAAATAACCAAGTTTTACTGAACTTTTAGAGTATCTCTCCTAAAATATAGAAATCCTAGATCTAATATCTATTTTCTATCATCAGGTGGCTGATCTTCCTTCAATTAGCCGATGTTTACAAAGTAGAACCTAATAATACATATAGGGTGCCACATGCACAAGTTTCTCAATTATCAATCAAGATCCACAATTAATGGAGCCGAAACTGAACATAGAAGTAGACTAATGAACCCTTGTTTCAAGGCTGATCACTCTATTGTACAAAAAATAAATTTGATACTCCAAGAAGAAAGTGAAACCCACGGATCAAACTTAGAGTTGAGCTTATGTCAAAACCCACAAAAAAGAGGAGAAAAGAAGATATTGAGTATGGTGAAAAGAGTCAGTTCACTTTTGCACTGAATGCTCGAGGATGTACTCATCATAACTGGAGAACACTTGTTGAAGAGTACCCGAATCTGGCCCATCCAACCAATCACCTTCAAATTTGATCCTTTCAAATTCTGTAGAAACCAACCTTTGCATATCCTTTAACTTGATTGACTCCTTTCTAGCAGTTCTTACCTCCTCCCTGATATCCATAAACTGATCTAATAATAGATTCTCCCCATCGTCTCCCTTTTGCATAATTTCCTCAAACCTACCCCTCCATCTCTCCTTTAGTTTATCCAAAGATATACCTTCCTTGTTTGAGGAATCTAGGTTAATTAAAATGGACACAATTGCCTCTAATTCAACCATCTGTTGATTCAAATCTTTTCTCATTTCTCAAACTTCTTCTTGATGCCCATGAATAGTCCTAGACTTATACCTTATGATGCTCACAATTTTTTCCACAAAATCTACATTACCATGCTCAAGAATTGAATATTCCAGCAAGGTGGACTTGGGAACTTTTCTAATGTCTTTAAGCCTTTTAACACATTCCTTGTATTCATCATCCTACTTATCTAGATCCTTGGCCTGCTGATCTAGATCCTCTGCCAATTCAAGAGCAGCCCTATGAATTTTAGAACCCTCAACAAGAACATCATCAACCTCTTGGTTGAGCTTATCCAACCATTTATCCATCATTCCTACCTTGCTTTTCATTTGAACCAAATCATCTGCTTCCTTCTTTGTTAACAAAACTGGGGATTCAGGAAGAGCAGCTTGTTGGGAAATGGGACTTGAAACATCTTTCAAAAACCTATGAAGCTGATCCAATTGAGCCTTAAGCTCATCCTTCCTTTGTTTATCTTTGATCATCAGGATTTAGTTGAAGAGGCCACAATATCAATCAAACTCATTTGCTGGTTTCTTGTAGGCTTTCCCAAATTTACCGCCCCCAACTGATAATCAGTGATTTCCATATCATCACGACTCTTCTCCATTATGGGTATGGCACATTCAGCAACAATCTCTCCAACATCAGTGAGCCTAGTAGAGTGAAGAACCCGAGGCCTTCTTTTTAGGTTTCTCCTTCCCAATTTCTTTCATCATTTCCTCCCAATTCAACGGTTGTGGTTGAACAACTTGTTTTCTTTCCAAGTCCAGTTTTAACCAAGTAGGAGCAATAGGAGTAGTGGTTACCTAGGCTGAAGAAGAAGCAACAGTAGTGGAAGACAAAGGTTGTAACAATGTAAGCCCCAGTTGAGAATCAACTTCCTGCACATTTTTTTGATCACTTTGTTCCTTTTCCTATACTAACCTTTCTGCTTCCTCTTTATCCTTCTTCTCTTGTAGCCTTTTAGCCTCCAGCTCCTACTTTAAACATTCCTCTTCCACTTTCTTTTTCTCTAACATTTGATCTCGCTGCTTCTTCAACTCTTCAACATAGTCCCATGCCTCCTTGGGCTTCTTTTCATATTCAACAATCTCAACAACCTCTCTTTCCCTTTTCAAATGTTCTTGCTCTTCCCTTTTCCTATAAGCCTCCTCTTGTGCCTTGAGCTTAGCTTCAATAGCTTATTTTTCTCTTCTTTGTTGGGCCTTTCCCTCTTCAAGGTTATGAATCTTCTGCTGCATCATCAACTTATCTCTCTCTTCTTGTATCTTGAGCTCCTACTCCTTTTGTTGTTGTTGTTGAGCTAATTCATTAGCCTTGACCTTATCTTCCAACTCCTTCTACTTGACCACCAATTCAAATTGTGCCTTGGCCTCCTCCTCTTGTTGCTTAGTGTGCCTACAAGGTGAGCTGATTATAACACCCACACTCTCTTTTGTCCTTGGGCTTCCCCAATATACCCACTGTTTGAAGTCCAAGAAAAATCCCCACTCGGGCAGCTGCATAAACTACATAGGAGGTCATAAAGAAATGCTTGGTTTCTCTCACTTTTATCATTTGATTGTGAATGTTGTCCGATACTATCATTGACTAGTCAAATTGTTGCCTCCCATCTAAAATAGTTTGGATAAAAGGAAACATCCATTCCTTAAATAGTGAAGCATCCCTTTTTCCAAACACCCTAGAAAGGAACATGATTATATTTGCAATCTCTTTACTAAATTCTGCCCTCTTAGGCTAGTCTAGAAGCTTGGTCAGAGACTTCTTCTCCACCCTCATCCAAGTCTTATTCATGTGAAATCTATTCCTCTCCTTATTATCACTGTAAAGCTTCAAAGCCTCTGCCTCATTCAATTGCCTAGGATTTTTGGGATCAGGTATATTAAATAGGAATTTGATCATTGGAGGCGTGAAGTCAATAATGACATTACCCTTTACATCCACACACTCCCTAGTAGTAGGGTTATATGCCCTAGCTGCTACCAGAATCAACTTTGGACATTGGATAGATAGGGGGAAGAGTGCAACATGTGCCAGCCCAGATTGAATAATCCTTTATGTCCTTCCTGTGACCTGCTCCTCGGTGAATGTCTCCTCATGCAATTCCTCATAGTTAAAAGGGCCCAAATTGGTGTCAGTAACATCAGACCAGTCGGAATCAATTTTGCTAGTTGTGAGGGCTACCTCCCTATGCTTACATCTCAAGGTATACGGAAGTTGTATCACCTTGCTCTTCTTTGGTCTAACTCCTTGCCATGAAGTTTCACCCGGTTGGCTTCTCTGAGAGGCCTCATCTAATACCCCCGACATTTCTTGATTCCTGCAACAACTTCTTGTATTAGATGAACAAAACATCCAGGTTAGTCAATCATATAATCCCTTCTCCATCCTCCTAAGATAATATTTACTTATTCAAACTCTGCCTTTATCAGAGGTAGAACCATAGAAGTATTAGGCATACAAGATATTTCTCATCATGTGGCAGGGCCGGGATCGAAACTGGATAAGAACCAAAATGGGGTTGGAAGCAGGACCGAAACAGGAACCAGACTAGAACTAATTGTTAGTTCCCAAATTCAACTTCCACTCCGGATCCAGTTCTGCTCAAGAACAAGTTATAAAGACACATCATAATGAACATGAGCAGAATAATTCGAGTAAACAAAGAGTATTTCAAACAAGGTACAATCATATGAAATTTAAACCCTGGGTCACATGGACTTAAAGGAAACCAGGAATAGCATAATTTAATCCTCCAACAACTCCTTCATACAAAAGGTCATTTAAACCCTTGAAAAGGTCATTTTGCAAAGGTTGTCGAGCAAAACCCTAGTTCACTTGACACGTTTTTGAAAACTAGAGCATAACGAGAATCCCGCACGGACGACACAGAATCAACATGGGAAGACCAGAAATAGGGTTTCAAGACGAACTTCCATCACCTAAGCAAGGAAACTCCTTAAAAAGTGAAACCCTGAGTCAAAACCCGAATTACGAAAAAATGGACCTATCCGAAGTGGTAGAAAACAAACAGAACAAAAACCCTCCTATGAATACGCCAAAACAACACACCTGAAAGAACAAATGGGAGACGGAAAAGCAAAGAAACCTACCTCAAAACGCTCCTCAGAACTGACTAGAATTTAGCCAAGATTCACTCCGCAACTTGCTTCCGCGATCAAATCAATCCTTTCGAGACTTCCCTGGTCGTGGTTTGCTTAAACAATTCGAATAATAATGATACTGAGGTAGTTTAAACATGATTAAACCTTTTAAAATTAATTCGTGTATGCAAACAGGTTGCATTTAATGCCATAAATGCGGTAGTTCGGGGACAAAGCCAATGACGTGAACAGATAGTTAAGTC
>VDFB02199878.1:0-18205 GCA_007258455.2 Sequoia sempervirens
TGTGGTTGATGATGACAACAAGACTGGGGTAAGCACGCTCCTAGTATGAGTCATAACCATCCTTGTCTGTGACTGTTCTGTCTTGGGTAATGGTACGACCTTGCACACCTAGATCTACGTCATATCTTGGTGTTTGTTGACCATTACGACAGTTTTCCCAATGATGATTAAAGAGCAACGGATATTAAAAGTCCTATAGTAAGGTTTTGAAGGATTTGTATCTTCTCATAGGTCTCATATCTCCTCCTCTTTGGTCTGGTCATCTTCTCTCGTCAGTCCCACCACCTTCTCTCGTCCATCCTGCGATGATATCCTGTGTCATTCAAAAAAACGTAAGTGCATACATGATATACCCATTGCATTAGGTCCATACATACATATCCATGGCATTAAATAGTATCATACATGGCATTACATCATATACATAATCACAAACATGGCATTAACATAATCATCATCATTGCATCTTTTACATAAAGGTATCATGCACATCATTAACATAAGCATATGAATAGTGCATCATCATGGCATCAACAAACAAATCACCACATAGACATCATAATACATAAATGGCATCATAAATTAAGCATCATATATCATACACACATAATGTATAGAACATCACATAACACATATAGGTCGCATCAAAACTGCATCATCATATAAATCTCATCTCAAAAATATGCAATGTCACAGGATAGAGTCAATGGATATCCCAAAAATGGAGCTCGCAGGCTCAACAATAAACATAATGTGTCCAAATACAAATATGCCCCTAGGGTAGGCTCTCATCATCCCCTCGGGGTGAAGAATGTGGTGGTGGTCGAGGCCCTGTCACTGGCTCTGAAACAATGGACGGTCCTGTAGTGCCCTGTGGCTGTGAGGATGAGGGAACTGCGAATGAGGGCATCATCTCAACAGTAGTAAACACCTGTGAGGTCACTGCTGCTGGACTCTGAAAAGCGGTAGGATCTGTCACTGGTGGCTGACCCTGTACTGACCTCTGAGCTGAACCAATAGAACCCTGACTGTGTCCTGAATGATGACTCAGAGTATGCCTGCGGGAGTGATGTGATCTGTGGCCTGATGTGTGTCCTGTGGAAGTCGACCCTCCGACACTGCTGTGGCTCCTGGTACCACTGCCACTACCCGACCGGTGTCCACTGCCTGTCCTCGTCTGTGATCGAGATAGGGTAGGATCTCGCTGCTCTGGTGGCACTGCCTGCTCATATAAAGTCCTGTACTGACCTAGCCTCGTGCTCACCCTGGCCAACTCCCGAGCCATGTCCCCTATGGGTCCTGAACATAGGGCCGCAAACTCTGTGCACCATCGCGCTGAATCCTGCTGGCAGATCACCGCCTGATCCCGCTCCACATGGGCTACCTCTAGTGCTGACTGTAAGGATCTCACCTGTGCCTGGTTGGCATCTAACCTCTACTGCAGATCGGCCACTCGCTGATCAACTGTCGCATCCGGTGGCAACTCTGAAGATGGCGTCTCCTCCTCACCCTCCACCATCTGCCATCTGAGGACTCTCTCTGCCTCACCTATGGCCTCATCCTCCTCATCATCATCATCATCCTCCTCTCCTGCCACCGCCGTCTCCTCCTGCCTCAGATCTCTGTCTCTCACCTCTTTATCCTGTCTCATCCCCCTCAGCCTCCTCCTCCTGCCCTCACCTCTGGGATTTTGACATCCTCATCTGATATACTCCCCTCAGCCTCTATCGGGTCCCTCACGACCACTCCTGTCTCCCTCGTCCTCTGTCGCGACGAACAACCATCCATCTCACATCTCCTCCCACTGCTCCTTCCTTCCTTCCACCTCCACCACCTCCAGCCCCTCCTCCCTCCTTCCACCTCATCCACCATTCCTCCGTCTCCCTCCATCCTCCACCACCTCCGTCCCTCCATCCACCCCTCCCTCCATCTCCATCCACCCCCCCCTCTACCTCTGCCTCTGCCCCCATCTCTGCCTCTGCCCCCCCGTCTGGCCCGCGGTACTCGTGGAATCACTGACCGCCTGTCAACTGGTGCTGGCCCGTCAGGATCTGTCAATGGTACAGGTCGGCGTGCATGCCACCATAGATCATAGGCTGGTGTGGTACCTGGATCTGCTGCCCCACCTCTCCAACCCCAAGCCTGGGCTACTAACCCGTCAATCTGCTGTGTCGCGAAGGCCACTGGGATGGCCGGCCCCCATGCATACTCTCTGGACGATCGTGCATACTCTGCCGTCCCCATGGGTACATCCTGCTGCTCCCCGAACTGTCTCAGTACACGCTGTGGCAGATACATCTCAATCATCAGCGACGTCTGTACTGTCCTGCCAATCAGGTATCGATACTGCCTGCAAAAACTGAGATGCTCGTCCTCATCATCCCATACCTCACAATCCCTGTAGGGTCTCCAGATGAAGGTCACCATGGTATCAATCCGATGCCGCCACCACCCTGTCTCACCCATACGGGTCTGCTGTAATGCGCCGGCATAGTAGTAGGAGTAAGGCATCCCCGCGGCCAGCTGTGGTCTGTCGATAGGAGGGCGGAATATGGCAATATGCTCCCATGCCCAGATCATCATCAGTGTGGTCCCACAGGAGATACTCTCTCCTCTCCTGTACACAACATCATGCAGCTGATGATAAAGTGTCCCCAGCAAACAAGGACCCCATGCATAAACTGTCCTCTCTCGTCGCATGCCGACCATGACACCCCCCCAGCCAATCGGAAATCCGTGTCCTCGTCGGTCTGGAACCAAGATGCCACCAATCAGAGTCGCCAAGAATGCATCAAAGCGACTGTAATGCTCCGCCAGGAAATCCCAATGGATCTCGTAACCCTCAATGCCGAGTCCGACACCCTGATCCTGGTAGTACGCCCGGAAGGTCTGCTCGCCATGACGGGGATCGTACACGATCTGCTCCCCTCGAATCGGAATCTAGAGAATACGGTAGACGTCCTCCAAAGTAATCGTAGCCTCACCTGTCGGCAGGTGAAAGGAACAGGTCTCTGAATGCCATCTCTCGCACAATGCCGTCAGTAAACCCCTGTTCGCCCGAATGGCGGGCATGAATGCAACATGGAATAAGCCGAGTCTCATCAGTCGTCGCCGCTCTCGCGGGCCTAGCTGATCGCCAAACCGAAAGGTCCTCGGTCTGCTCTCCCTCGTGTAAATAGGGGCAAGCTGCCTCTGCAAAAAGACGAACACGACATCAACACCTTTTTTGGACAACAGTGACCGTCTTGGACAATAACTTAGGGCATGAAGGCATTAAAACAAGTTAAAGAAAGAAAACAGGCAAATGCGTCACAAAAATGCAATTGCGTCGCAAAAATGCAAATGCGTCGCAAATATGCAAATGCGTCGTTCAAAAAAATCAAATGCGTAACAACAAATCAAATGCGTCGCTATATTTCATTTGCATCTCGAACTTGGGCGTTTGCGTTGCCATTTCGCGAATGCGGCGCGGCATTACACTTGCGGCCTTCGAATAGTCAGTTGCGTCGTATAATATCGATTGCGGCTTTCGGTGTGTCAAATGCGATGCGGTTAAGCACTTGCGTCGCACCAAAAATTGAATGCGGCGCGTACAGCCGGTGCGTTTTGTTTGTGCTTTGCACTTGCGTCGCGACGCATCAAATGCGGCGAACGCGAAGTCAATTGCGGCTTACGCGAACGCGTATGCGTCGCGGCGCATTCGTTCACTATCCTAGAAAGCATAAAAAAAGCACGTAAATCAAAAAAATGACAAAGCAAGTTTAGTGTACATACCGCAGGTCCTGAGCCCTCTGGCCATCTGAAGGTCCTCACGATCTCTCCGCGGTGCTCTGTCACTGGAATCACCATCGTCGCTGCTGCGCCTTTTGCTCTGAGCTCTCAAGATTTACAAGGTGAATGGTGAAAGTGAATTGACTTTTACCCCTTTGACCATCTATTTATAGGGTGAAAGTGACATTTCTTAACTGCAGTTAATACTGGAGGCTCATTTCCGCGCCTTTGACCTCTCCGTACGTTGCTTTAAACATGTCAGAATTTGAAACCGACTGCGCCGCTGCGTTTCTGACCATCAAATTGATTTATCGGGACCTTTTGCAATTTTTTCTGGCGCCGACCCAAAATTTGAAAATTTCCCGAGGGGGCAGGAATACTCTGTACCTTCACTGGGGCATATTCTTGACTTATTTTTCTTTGTCACAATACGACAAGCGACATTATGACAAAGAGGGGCAAAATGTAGACACCTAAAAATGACCTAGGCCCGCAAGCTTCATTTTTACCACTTTCGTCCTAGCATAATTAAGTTATTTAATTATGTCCTTGGTCCACATTCGACTATTGATTAAATAATTCATAATTATTTAATTAATTCATATCATTTGTTCCTCCTTGATTATTAAATAAATAAATATTATTTATTTATTTAATACATCACTAATTATCTAAAGTCTTCCTTTGATTAAATAAATTTCATAATTTACTTAATTTCCCTTTAACATTTATGTCTTCTTGATTAATTAAATAAATTTTATTTATTTAATTACGTCACTAATTAAGTCCCCTTCTTCTAAAAAATTAAATAAATTCTTATTTATTTAATTCTGTCCATTTTCCACTATAATTAAATAATTTATTTAATTATTTAATTATTCATTAGCTTTTTCTCCCATTAAAATTAAATAAATTTGATTTATTTAATTTAGCCATTCTCTTGAATTTTGAATTAAAATCATTATTTAATTTCAAAATAATTCTTTTATCACATTCCTCCATAATTAAATAATATCTTTATTATTTAATTACTTGCTAGTTATCTGGAGTAAATAAATCTTATTATTTAATTTCTCCAGCAACCTCTTTGTCCGTGCCAGCCTTATCTTCCAATTTAATTCTTGACTTTTGACTTCTCATTCAATTTCGACCGTTGATTGAATTATTTCATAATTCAATCTCCACCCTTCATTCTTACCTGTTGCCCTAATTTTGACCTAACCCTAATGCACATATCAACATTCAATCTTAAACATTGATCTTAGGGTTCCTGTCATCTTTTCATCCTGGCCACACGTTCAAAATTGCAATTTTTATAAAAGGGCAATTTTGACCTCATTTGGACCTCTCTCTCAGTCTTTAGCTCATTTTGACTTCTTGCACTCTTAGTCTATGTCAACTTGCTGTCAATTTAGGGTCATAGTCATTAACAGTCATAGTCATTTTAGCTCATTGTAGGGTTATTGTTATTTTCTGCAAATCCTTCAACACTTGCATAGGGCTTAGTCTTTAGTTATAGTTGCTCACATAAATCTGAGGGCTTTATTATTTATCTGCAAGCTAGGAGGTATAACAGAGATTAATCATGGAAGGTGGAGACATAGGGTAACACTATCCCTTTTGTCTTCACATCACTTCCATTGTGCTTTGTTATTTTCATAGGAATTTTGATTGTTATTGTGCTAACCCCCACTCAATAATAAATTTAGGATTTTCCCTTGATTACACTAAGGATTTACCTTACTAAGGCTTGTTTCCTCCATATCTTAGAAAATTGGTCCTAGCTTGATTATCGACATATCTAGTTAGAGTGTAATTGCAAGATTTTTCTAGATAAGAAGCTTTTGGTGAGTTTAGATTAGAATTTTGGGTTCTTTAGAGGAGAATTTGGTGGCTAAGTGTGACCTTTCAATCCTATGGATCAACTAGGGCTTGTAATCTTTTGATAGTGATGGAACTATATGTGCATTCAAGGATCCTAACTAAACCCTATATTGATGAAACATAGGTGGTCACACATGTATGGAAAACTATAAAGCTTAGAAGGAAAATAAAATGTTAAATTGAAAAACATGGGGAATAATAGTAATCTATTGCTTATGTTATGAGTTCCTTCTGCTTAATGTTGTAATTGCTAACTACTAAATCTAAAATTGTAACTAAATATCACTACTGATTTCTAACTTCTAACTTATTCAAAGTCTAACTCAACATAATGATATAGAAAGTAATTCATGATACATAATATTATTCATAGAATTCACACACATACAAGTGCGAATTCAAATAAATAGTTACAAAAATATAACATCTAATCTAATGTAGAAAAAAAATGGGTTGGCAGCACCTCAAGTGGCCCTTGCTCGAGTTTCTACACCCACAAGAGATATAAACTACACACTTTTGATTAACAAATCATGATAGTAACTAAACTCCTTTATTGCATAAAATTGGACTTCTTATAGTTTGATAAGAATATTTAAAATATTTCCCATTTAGAGGTACATATCCATTGCAACTTAATAACAAAAAACTTAACAATGAAGTATTGTCTGGAAAAACAATAAAAAATTGGAACTAAAAAATAGATTTTCCCCCCAACCACCAATCCTAATATATCAGTGTGGGAGGAGTTTTATTCACACAGGGACTAAAAATAGAACATAAATGCATACATCCACCCTTCCTCAAGAATAGGGAGAGGAATAGTCTTTGTAATTGATAACCATAAATATAAAAGATAGAAGAAGAGAATTCAAATTGTAACTCTACCCTAACAATATGATAGAGACGTGCTCTATGCAAACTCTCACAACATTAAATATTTCCTCCTTAGAGTAGACTCCTTCTTCCTGTCACCTTATTTTGTGTTGGTGATGACTCACAGTTGACCATTCAATGGTCATATTTATTTCTTCATAGAGTTATCACATTTCAAGCATTTTGGATTCTCCCTGTAATTGGTTGTGGTCTTATGCCACATGCTATAAATCCAATTGTTGTGGGTTACAATTCCTCTTAGCTACAAAAGGGTTAGTTTCATCCTAAAGCATACACATCACTAAAAACCATGAATCAAGCATACAATCATATTGAATTTCAAAACATTCACATATCCACACATACAACTACCATCATATCATAATTATATTTCCACATACTAAAGTTTGGTTTAAGATGCATGAAAGATATAAAAGATGTATAAGCCTTAGGATTGTTTATGAACATGGCAGGTTGAAATGACAAAAAATATGAACTTAATGAAAGAAAACTAGCTATTATCTAAGCTCATCATTCCCCCCAACTAAGCCTTTTTCTTGTCCTCAAGCAACTTTCAAGGATGGAGGTTATATTGCAGAGTTATTTCTTTGATATCTGCCACACTATCAACTATCTTCTTCTACTTCAGATAATAGCCCTTCTAATATGAAATCTTCGACAACATTTTATTTTCTTCTGCTTCTTCTCCCCCTCGCCTCCTCCCTATCCAATGTGGCATACAAAACAAGATGGGAGGATGAAAGACAAGTGGAAACCAAACCACTTCATTTTTGCATGGAAGGTTCATGTATTTGTGAGATCTATGAGTCATGGCTACATAATTATAGAGAGAATGTGGATCTTTCTTCTTAATTTAGGTGAAATATCTTCCCATCTCCTTTGTAAAAACTAGAAGGCTTCATGAAAGGTTCCTACTGCTAGTTTCTTTACTCTTGTATAATCTTATCTCTTGCAATTCATTATTATTTCTTCAACTCCATTATAATCTTGGAGGTTTAACCATTGGTCAATGACTACACTTGGATTCACTGATTCCTTTTTGAGCTGTAGGGCAATGGATTTTTTTGTTTCATGGTAATCTTGTAGGATTGTTCCCCTTTGGTTCTCATTTCTAATGTAGGAGGCCCAAGCTCTTATTTGAAGGTCTCCCACAAACATCATTGGATTCCATTTAGTCTCATATGAGAAAACATAATTATGTAAGTAGAACTCACAAAACTGGTCTTGCATATCAGGTGTAGAATTGAAGAAAGTATCTAGAAACATAATTTTTGTTCATAAAAATAGGTAGATCACTAATCAACTAGCTGAATTGAAAACACACATATTTTTCCTAGAGAAACAATGCATAAACCCTTGTAGGTGGCTTGCATTTCAACAACCGTTCTATTTTATCTACCATCATCTCAATTTTTACTTTTATCTTTTTCACTTCTATCTCCTACTATTCAAGTGCCTTGGTGTGATTGGATATTAATTCATCTTTTTATTTCTCCCAATTCTTCCTCTTTTGAGAGAAATCTTGGGTTCTTTTCCATAATTCAACACTCTAGGACACCACAATTGGCCCAGTGGGGGTTCTAACCTGAGGAATTGGGCCTTGAGTACTAGTTCTTTGTTTCCTGATTCAACCATAACAAGTTGTGCAAGAATCTCCAATTTAGACCCATTCTCAAACTTATAGAGCTTCTCCTCCAATTCTTTGATCTTAGAATCTTGTTTACTATTCTTTTGTTGATAATTTTTTAACAATTCTTCCAATTGTTTTATTCTTTCCATTGCTTCCTATAACTCTTTGCTAATATTCCTTTGTTTAATAAAAATTTATGCATATTTTTCTAGAAACTATTCATCCCCTACTACACTTGTGTATTCAAAACCATCTAAAACAAGACTTCTTGGGGATCTCCTAATTTTTCTAGCCACAATTTAAACATCCTCTGAATTAAATTCAAAGGTACTAATAAAATACCAAGACTATACAATAGGTGTATTTACATTTCTAGGAGAACTCCCCTCTGATTATGACTTTTATTCAACCACTACAACATCCTCTTCCTAATTTTTAATTGAACTTCTCATGGCCCCCTTTCTCTTTAGGCAGTGTGATTTCCTCCTAGGTTGTGTGGGTCTCTTCTTCCCTTTTTAAGGTGTAAAAGAAGAGGCTCCACTTTTTCTTTTCTTTCCTTTGTTTACTTTTCTAAAAATAGGGGTTTCTTGTTTGTCTTCTGCTATGGGTTGCTCATAAGAGGTTGCAGGTTGATTTTCTTGCAAGCCGTGATCCTCTGGCTCTCTCATGTTGTGGGCATGTGATGTAGTAGGGGAACTAGAGGGCATTTTTTGTTCTGAAACAATAGGTTCTTCCATTACTTGTTCTTGTCCCCTGTTATCCTCATTGGGCCTTTCAAGGATACTATTGATATTGTTATAATTAAGAAAACTTTCCCAATAAATATTTGGAAACTAAGTCCTAAGACTCCTCTTTGTCAATAATTTAACCAAATAGAAATGAGACAATGTTGTATTTTTTCTTTTCCTTTTATACTTAGATGACATTCTCTTTAACAAATTATACAAGAAACTAGGAACATTGACATTTCTACCATGAGGAAGATGACTCAATAGTTTAAAATGAACTATGTATAACAAAGATTATATGTCATCACATGTTAAATACTTAACTATATAGGAAGAAATTAAAGCCTAGATCTATGGTAAAGATAATCATTTAGTACCTTGAGAAGAGGAATCCTAGTTTTCTCCTGGCTGTCTGAATTCATTCCTTGTAGCAATAACATCCTCCATAACTAAAAAATTTCCTCTATCCTTCGTAATACAAATAATTTAGCTATGGAATCTTCTGAGGCATCTACCCTTAAGCTCCTAACAATTGCTTCATCATTCTACAATGTGGATACAAACTATTGGGTCATGACCTCATTAAACTCTATGAGCTTTAGAAAATATTCTAACCAACCATCTTGTTGGAAAATGGGAAAAAACAACCTATCATCTCATAATTGGTTGTGTGCCATTGATTCTCTATAGATTATATCACTCCCATGATAATGCTTCAGTAATTGAGCCCTCTATTCTTCCATGTTCTTGTTTCTCCACCTCAATTAACCACTTATGTTATGCTAGAATGTTGTTCTATTCAAATGGACCTTTCAATTTACTGCTAACACCTTTCAATTCACTATTAAGAACCCTTTCCTCTTCTTTGAACTCTCGTGTCTTTTGAAATGGAGGAAAATAACGAAAAGGTTTTGCATAGATTTTTTGAAAACCAAGAAAGATAATGAATACCCCTCCCCCCAACTAAATATAATAAGTGTCCTCACTTAGTCGGTACGGTTTTGGTGAAGGGTTATATTAAAAGTAGTGGAAAATAAATTAAGATATGCAACATGCACGAATGAATCTATAATCATGTAGAAAATCAATAATCAACTATATTAATTATGATAAGTTAATGCATAGTGTACCTATAGGAATTGGTTAAAGTGAAATTAAACTCATGTGAAGTAACTGATGACTGCTTGTAGTGTGATTTGAAGTGACTTACCTTGATTGCAATAAATTTTATGTAGTGGTAATTTGAAATGAATGACAACATATGCATGACATGTGGAAAATGATGGAATGAAAAGGCTACAAAGTGTATGAAATAGGTGAGGTGAGATTAATTTCATCGTACATTATAATCGACAAAGGTGGTAGGATGGCTACGTGTGAATGGAGGTAAGTAATGAAATGGAATATGTATGCTTGCATATAATGAAATGAATTATATGTGGTTGCATGTACAAAGGAATATGATATGACATGATAAATGCAATTAATACGAATGGTAAATATGAAATGGTTGACGGATAAGTGCTACATATGATTGTAGTAATAGGTCCCTTCTGTAAGTTTTCCACCTAGAGGTGTGATGCTATAGGTCCCTACTGCTTCTCTGTCTGTCTCAAGAAATTAATGTTTTCATTTTTCACTTGTGTAGTGTGTGCACATGAAATATGTGAGAAAATTATACCTGTGGAACATCATTGGGAAAGTTGTGTAGCTCATCTATTGATTCATTTGTAGAACTTATTGTCTTTGTTGCTAAATTTTCAATTGTAGGTTCAAACTATTGAATTAATGTAAGAAGGAAGTCATCCTTCTGTAATAGTTTCTTGTAAAGCTTCAATATGTTTCCATTAACTAGTAATAAGAACTTGACTTCATTAATTATTTGTAGTTGCACTGCTCCATTTGGAAATACTTGTTTTATCTTATATGGCCCAAGCCATCTATTTTGAAATTCCCCTTTGTAATCTTTGTATCTAGAGTCATAAAGTAGAGCCCAATCACCTACATTGAATTCATTTATCTTAATATACTGATCATGCCAACAAATTCTTTGATTTTGGATAACTTCAGTGTGGTGTATTAATTTCATTATGATTTCATCCAGGGCATTCAAGTTATGCAATATTTCTTGTTGTGCTATTGACAAATTCATGCCCACTATAACTACTATCCTTAATGTTTTATACTGAAACTCTATAAGAAGTATTGCTTTCTTTCCATACACTAGTTCCTATGGTGTAAAGTCTGTTGTGGTCTTCCAAGTTTTTTTGTAAGCCCAATCTACCTCAGGAAATTTGGCTACCCAATCTTTCCTATGAATTTGCACTGTCTATGTGAGGATGTTTTCAATTTCCCTATTGATAACTTCCACCTACCCATTTGCTTGAGGGTGGTAAGGTGTAGAATTTTTTGTGTCTGATCTCATATTCTTCAACTAAATTGGTGATCAAATCTGATGTAAACTTAGGTCCTTGGTCTGTGAAAATTTCTCTTGGAACTACATATCTTATGCATATGTCTTCATAGAGAAACTTTTCCATATTCCCATCTCTTGCAAACTATGAAGCCTTAACGTGTACCCATTTTATATGGTAATCTATGTATACCAGTATGTACTCTATATTGTTTGATTTTGGTGAGATAGGGCCAATAAAGTATAATCCCCATTTGTCAAATGGTGCTATTGATAATTGTGGTTGTAATGGCATTTCATTTCATTTTTTTTCTTTCCCATTATTTGACATCTATCACAACTCCTAGTGTACTTCACTGCATCTTTATGAAGAGTTGGCCAATAATAGCCAATATTCAAAATTTTAAGAGCTATACTCTTTGCTGCAAAGTGTCCCCCACATGATTCATCATGACATTATCTAAGGATGTCATACACTTCATCTTCTCAGATGCATCTTCTCATTATGTTGTCTAGGCCTATGTAGAATAAGTATCCAACTATCCATGAATAGGAAAAAATCTTGCGAACTAATTGCCTCTTCCCCCTTGGTGAGAAATGAGGTGGTGTCTTTCTTGCTACAAGATAATTGGAAATATTTGCACACCAAGGTGTATGCATAGATAAAGAAAATACATTCTCATCTAGGAATGAGTCATCAACAACATCTTCTTTTGATTTGGTTAGTAGTCTAGATAGAAAATTTGCCACTACATTTTCTTTACCTGGCTTATCTATAATGGTAATGTCAAATTCTTGAAGTAACAATAACCACCTAACAAGCCTACTACCAACCACTAGTTTTTTCAGAAGATACCTTATTGATGTGTGGTTAGTGTGTATGAACACTCAATACCCTATAATGTAATGTCTAAATTTGTTTATTGCATAAACTACTACCAACATCTCCTTCTTTGTTACTATATAGTTGATTTTTGCCTCTTGAAGATTTTTGCTGATGTAATATATGACATACTCCTTGTTTCCTTCCTTTTTTCCAAGCATAGATCCTATAGAAAAATTAGAAGCATCTGTATGGATATGAAAAGGTAAGCTCTAATTTGGTCCTCTCAAGACAAGGGTTTTGGTTAATGCTGCCTTGAGTTCTTCAAACGAATGTTGACAAACAATTTCCATTCAAATTCTACATCTTTTGATAGTGAGACAAATAGTAGGGCTGCAAGTTTGCTAAAGTCTTGGATGAGTCTCCTATAATACCTAGCATGTCCTAGGAAACTTCCAACATCCTTTTGTCTTTGAGGCATAGGGAATGTTGATATCACCTTAGTTTTGTTGGGGTCCACTTGAATTCCTTCATTTGACATAAAATGTTCTAATACAATCCCCTCAGTCATCATCATGAAGTATTTTTATGACTCAAAGATATGTTATGTTCTTTACACCTCTTTAGTACCTTTTCCAAGTTTCCAAATGATTCATGATATGTATTCTCATACGTTGTGAAATCATCCATGTAAACCTCCATGAAATCATGTGCAAAGTCTGAGAATGTGCTCAATACTGCCCTCTAGAAGGTGGTTGGTGCATTACATAGCCCAAATGGAAAGAAAAAATAAGCATATGTACCCTAAGGGAATGTGAAAGTTGTCTTGTCTTTGTCTTCTAAGGTTATCTTAATTTGATTGTAGCCACTAAATCCATCTAAAAAGGAAAAGTACTTCTTGTCTGCTAATGAATCAAGTACTTGGTCAATGAAGGGAAGGGGAAAGTGGTCCTTCCTAGTTGCAACATTCAATTTACGATAGTCTACACACACTCTCCATTTCCCTCCTTTCTAAGGGACAATTACTAGGGGCGACACCCACTGACTGTCAAAGATGGGATAGATAAATCCTAGATCAAGCAATTTTTACAATTTTGATTTGATTGTATCTAACTATAAGGTTCGTCCTCCTTTGGGGTTGTCTAACCAGTTTGAAACCATCATTGATGTAAATCCAATGCATGCATAATGTTGGGTCTATCCCCTTCATTTCATGATAATCCCATGCAAAGTTTGTTATGTGTGCTTGTAGCACATTCATTAGTGAGGTCTATTGTATATCAATCAATTCAATGTTAACGTTGATTTTTTTACCCGACATTATCTCTAAAGTCAAGGATGTTGTTTGAAAAGATGAAATATCAAGTACTGCTATGTTTGGAACACACTGGTGTGGTAACAAAGTATAGAAAATTTAGGAAACTGAGTAAGATGAATTGATAGGGATCATATTTTGTAGAGGATCATGTAGACATGTTAGACAGTCATGATGTTGCAAGTCCCTACCATAGTTGTTTTACATAATGTTTTCTATTAGATCATCTTCATCTTGGCTTTCTAACAAGGGGTTATGTTCAATAGTCATCAGGGTTTGTAAGGAGTACTAATCTTCCTCATCCAGGGTAAGCCAAATGTTTTTTTCTAGGTTTGCATGTGGCTAGGATGGCGAATAAAGGATCAATTTCTTAGTCACATTTCCCTTGGAAATGATCATATTCCTAGATCTACAACCTATGAAGGCATCTATTGTTTCTAACCAAGGTCTTCCTAAAATGAGGGGATAGCCTGCAAGATTAGCTTGAGGTTGTAATACCAAAAAGTCTGCAAGGTACTGTCAAGAATCCAATGTTATTACCAAGTCTTCAATGATACCCTCAAGTATAATTATATACCTATCCACCAATTGTAGAATAGTAGGTCTAAGTTCTATTAACTGTAATAACTTCATGGTCTCTTTGTTCATTACATTAATATCTACTCCTAAGTCAATAAAGGTGGTCTTAATGAGAGTTCCATTTATTTTGACATCAACTACAGGGCTCTCAGGGTCTACATACTTGGGGATAGTTATGTTTCCCAACATAATGTCTACAAGTTGTCCTAATGCATGTACATTCTAAGGGTCTTTTTAGTTCCTTCCTAGATTTTGGAGGTACATCTCTCACTGTTTTAGTGTAGATAGAAACTTCCTTAATGGCCTGGATGAGGGGTATTTTGATGTAAACATACTTAAGCTATCCCAACAGATCAGTTTCAACTTGTGTTTGATGTCTTTGAATTGCTAATCTCTTAGGGAATGGAGGTTCTGAACTCATGGTTGTTGGGTTAACTTGATTTGACTCAGGTTCCATAGGTTATTTTTCCAAGGTCTCTACTAGGGGTTCCTCATTAACCAATTTAGTGATGTGAGGAGATGAAGGCTCATCTAACATTTTCCATGATCTAGGGTGGACATAATTCACCTCAACCCCATAAGTAGGGTATTGAATAGCTTTGTTAGTATAATCCTACTGAATAGGCTTGTTATTGGGGTTAGGTGTAGGTTGTGCTAGTAGTTGAGGTGCTCTAGGTGGTTGTGGTGATGTATTTTTTGGGCTTGGCATAATGGCTTGTTATTATGGCTGCAAGGGCTATTGTGGCTACTAATAATTCATGTTTTGATTTTTCCATTGTTAACCTCTATGCTACTGAGGTTACCATTGATTTTTTTGGGGTGACCATTGAGAATTATAGTTAGATCCTTGGTAATTTTATGGTGGCAACATGTTTTTTTGTTGTTGATTCCAATTGGATTGAGGTATTGGACATTGTTGGTTTTGCATATTGACCCATGATTGAGGGTTCCAACTAGGAAAATTTGCATTGTTACTAGGAAATGACATGTTATAATTCAAAGGATCTTGGGGAATACCTTGTATTGGAGGCCATGGTTTCCTTTGAGATATGTAGAATACTTGTCCATCTTTATCTTCTAATGCATGAAATTTTGATGTCTCTTTCTTATTTTAAGAGATACTTGCCACCTTCTTGCATTTACAATTAGTCCTCCATTTACAATGTGGGAAGTATTTTGTAAGGGTTGCTTCTGCCTCTTCTTGCTTCCTTTTCACATGGAGGGTGTCTAATTATGTAGCTAAGTGGTTGATGATATCCTCCTTCATATTTGATAGAAGATTGCTTAGTTCTACTCTAGAGATACCATTGTTGGTGAAAGACCTTGAATAGTTCCTACATGCTTTGTAGATTTCATCAAATGATGCCTAAGAGACATCTCCTATCCTAATGAGGTTAAGTGCATCCATGAAATCCTCATTAATCCCTCTCAAGAATATCAAATTTAAGGACTCATCAGAGAGTCTATTTTTGTGGGATTTCTTAAGGCAGAATTGAAACCTTTTCGTGTAGTCTTCCAAGGATTCATCTTCCTTTTGTGACATCTTGAAGATGTCATCCCTTTTTTTGTCTCTACCTCTGCAATAATCCTAGTACTTTTCCAAGAACTTTGTCTTCATGGAATTCCAATTTGAAACATCTCTTCCCAAACCCATAAACCATCTTAGAGTAGCATCCTTTAGTGTTGTTGGAAATAATTTGAGCCTATGTGCGTCTATGGTATAATCATAACTTCTACATAGCACATCAAACTCAAAAAGGAAGGTATCTATATCCTCCATGGCCAACCCATAAAAGATAGGTAATGTTGAAGGAGGCATGTTTTTTAAAGAAGTTGCTCTCTCTTGGTTGGAAATGGGGAACTAAAAGGTTACATGCTTCCACTACTGCATTAGCCATGATGATGATGTGTGTGGGAAGTCTCCTCTATGTCTGGTGTGGGTACCGGTATTAGAGATGATTCTTCTTCAAGAATAACCTCACTATGTTCAATTTTTCCACTAGTATCCTTTGTAGCTTCATGTGCTAAAGGGAGAAATCTTCCCAAAGAATCTCATTGCCTCCACATATAATGATTATGACTCTTTGGATCAACGATTCCTACACATTGTTAGTAAAGTGTTTTTGTGTTGATAACTAAAACCTAATTACTCTAATGTAGAAAACAAAACACTAAACTATGAAATCTTGAAATTACATGGGAGAATCATGAATATAGCACCGTCCTTAGCAATGGTTCCAAAAATGTAAGGCCTTTCTAATGTTCAATCAACTTGGTTTTTATGAGTGGACACACAATTCAAAGGACTCATTCCTAACTGAAAAGTTCACTGAACACTCACAAAGGCTTCATTAAATTATCAACTAGGGCTTGTAAGATTTTGATAGTGTTGGCACTATATGTGCTTCCAGGGATCCTAACTACACCCTATATCAATGAAACATAGGTGGTCACACATATATGGAAAACTATAAATCTAGGAAGGAAAATAAAGTGTTAAACTGTAAAATAGGGGAAATAACATCAATCTATTGGTTATGCTATAGGTAACTTCTATTTAATGTTGTAACTATTAACTACTAAATCTGAACTTGCAACTAACTATCACTACTCACTTCTAACTTCTAACTTCTTTGGAGACTAACTCAATGTAATGTTATAGAATGTAATTCATGCTACAAAATATCATTCATGAAATTCACACACGTACAAGTGAGAATTCAAATAAATATATAAAATAATGTAACTTGTAATCTAATACAAAAAATAAAATGGGTTGATAGTACCTTGTGCAGCCTTTGCTTGAGTTGCTACACCCACGAGAGATATCAACTACACACTTATGATTAAAACATCATGAGAGTAACTAAAATCCTTTATTGCATAAAATTGGACTTCTTATAGTCTGAAAAGAATCTTTAAAATATTTCCCATTCAAATGTACATATCCATTGTAACTTAATAACAAAAAAATTGACAACAATGAAGTATTATCTAACAAAACAATAAAATACTGGAACTAAAAAACTAGATTTTCTCCTCAACCACTGATCCCAATATATAGGAGTAGAAGGAGTTTTTTCATACAAGGAATAAAAGAAAAAAAAAATGAATACGCCCACTCTTCCTCAAGAATAGGGAGAGGACTAGTCTTTGTAACTAATAACCATAATTGGAAAAGACAAAAGAAGGGAATTCAAACTACAACTTTTTCCTAATGGTATGACTGAGACATGCTCCATGCAAACTATAACATCATTAAAGTTTTCCTCTTCAAAGTAGACTCCTTCCTATCATCTTATTTGGTGATAGTGATGAATCATAGTTGACCATTCAATGGTCATCTTCATTCCTTCCTAGAGTTGTCATGTTTCAAGTGTTTTGGCTTCTCCCCTACAACTGGTTGTGGTCATATGTTGCGGGCTATAAATCTAGTTTTTGCGGTTTATAGTTCCTCTTAGTTGCAAAAGGTTAGTTTCATCCTATATCATACACATCACTAACAATCATGAATCAAGCATAGAATCATGTTGAATTTCATAAACATTCATATATCCACACAAAAAAAACATATCATAATTATATTTCCATATACTAAAGTCTGATTTAAGATGCATGAAAGATATAAAAGATGTACAAGTGTTAGGATTGTCTATGAACTTGGAAGGTTGAAATGATAAAAGATATGAACTTAATGAAAGAAAACTAGCTATTATCTAAGCTCATCTAGGAGGAGGCTACTAAATTGGGTTCCTATGCTTTTAGTTATGAGATCATGTGGGAATCCCATTCAAAGTTCAAAGTCATGATTGAGAATTGGTGGAATACCCCCTTCAAGGGTACTCCTATGTTCACTCTAGCCCAAAAGTTAAAGTCAATAAAAATTAAAATGAAAAACTGGAACATGATTTCATTTGGTAATGTTTTTTTTCTAAAAAGAAATATTATTAAATGACTTGAAATCCATCCAGGACTCTATGGATAATTGTCTTATTGATATTGATTTTTTTTGCAAACAATGTGGCCTCAGAATGGAATGGTAGGACCTCATGAAAAGAGTAATTATTCTGGAAGAAAAAATCTAGAATCCAATGGGTTAAGGAAGGTTATAGGAACACTAAGTTTTTTCATCAATCTACTTTGAAACATAGAATAAAAAATAGGA
>VDFB02199879.1:0-19075 GCA_007258455.2 Sequoia sempervirens
TCTAGCTTGTAGTAAATTCTTTTAACCCTTTTTTTCGCATTATACTAGGGTGTACCAAACACTGTTACTTTCCTCTTTCATGCCTTCTAGAGGATAAATGATATTAATCTTGTTTCTCAATCTAAACCAGTAACGATTTTTATTTCTTTTCTAGTCCATGTTGATGCCACCTTTTTTTGTCCTCCTTGTTTCCTATCATGTTGAAGTCACCACCTTTGATCCATGGGACATCAGGGAGGTTGGTTAGCCATTTCCACAACTCAATCCTCCCTAAGTAATCATTTGATGCATAGATTGGGAAAATGCCAAATTTGGAGTCACCCCTCTCAAAAGCGGCCCACATAGCTTTATTACAAGGTGACACCCCCAAGTTGGTTGGGTATGGTTTCCATTTGTTTACCATCAATATGACAACTCCACCTCTCCCCTTCTCATGTTGGGAGGCTAAATATGTAGAATTTCCCCATATAAACTTCCTGTTGGTTTCAAGTGTGAACCCAACTGCTTTAACTTTTGTAGTAAGAAAAAATATTTATTTTGTTCCATATTGAGAAACCTTCTCACCACGTATTTTTTGTTAGGGTACTCTAACCCTCTAACATTCTAGGAGGTGCAGTTAATTATCATTATTAAATTTAGTAGAGGTGGGCTCTTTAGCATTCTTAAATAGCTTAGAGTACTTAAGCACATTCTCTTCAACCTCAATTCTTTTGGGAGAGGGAATAGCCAATACAATACTTGTTTTCTTTCTCTTTCATTTAATAATCACCATACTATTCTTACTAATTGTTATAGAACTACCTTTCTTCCAACCTATTTTCTTAGGTTCTTTAGGGGGCAAGGATTAGAATCCATATTTATATCCTTCACAGTTTCCAAAATTTCCCCCCTTTTTCCTTTATAGGGTCCTCTTCAGCCATGGAGGCTTTCTTAGAATCATGAGAGTTAACACTTTTATCCCCATCTCTGGGAGGGTTCACATGACTTTTAAGGGTCTCCTCATCACCAATGTTCCCAAAAGGGCTTGTAGATTCAATGGCGAGGTTAGGGTTATCAATTATTCTTTTGGATGATTCAGTCTTATCCATAGACCACTTTCTAACCATTTCAGTTAAGGAATCCAAGGTGTCATCTAGTGGAGCAAAGCAAGGTTCACCACAAGTGTCTACGGTGACCTTCTCAAGTGCCATTGAGGCACAATTACCATCCTTCACTACTTAATTTAAGCCTAGGTTGTTCTCATTATCAACAAGCCCTGGTGAGTCGGGGACTGCCTTCCCACTAGTTGACATATTATCACCATCACAGTCTAGATCTAGATATTTTATTCTCCAATTCCAAACCTTCTAGTTGTCCTGGAGAAGTGTTGAGTTGGGAAGGTTTGTTTTGACAAAGAGTTCCCTCTATTAATGTTTGGTTAGCTTCAATAGAAAAAAAAAATATGCTTTACTAGGGAAGGATTTATGTTAGTGTTATCAATATTTTGAGGGTTAGAGATTATAGTTTCTTTATCTACTTTAACACCATTAACATAAGTTTTAATGAATTCAATTTTGCTTTTGGTTTGATTAAGTTCACCTATTTTTTTGATATTTTCTAGAGACAATTGTTCGGCATTTTCTTAACAAGGCCTGAGCCCCTAGAGTTAGAAGTAGACACCACAATGGGAGCATAGGGAGAGACACTAGAGTCAAGATCGGATGGGGGTACTAGCGATAGTGGGGGAGAAATGAGAGTAATAACCAACAAGGGCTCAAATTGATTGCAAACAACTACGAGTGGTTGGTAGACAAGAAAGGAGGGAGGAAAAGAAGGAGAAGGATGAATGGGAGAGAGACCTAAAGATGGTGAACCATCATACATAGACAAAGGGAGAGAAGAAGATGACATTGAGTGGGGGGTGACTGAGAAATGAAAGTTGAAGGAGCAACATGGATGTCATGCGACACGATGATACCACTTGAGGCTACAACTGCCTTGGCAAGCGGATCCACAACTTAGTTCACAACATGGAGCTTAAAATGAGTGGAGCTAATGACACCCTAGATTAGTAGACATATTTTACGAATGTTCCCTTCTCTTCTATAGAGATAGCAAGCACCCATGCCTCTAAGGACTTCTATAGGATAGACTTGGAGGATAGCTTCAAATTTCAATCCAATATTTATAGGCAGTTCAACCCCAGAGTTGAGTGAGACAAAGACATGTGCGTTCATATCGGGAAGTGTAACCCTAGGGCTATCGACCTAGAAAAAATTCCCAAACAAGGAAATGATTTGAGGAATAAACGACCATAGTGGAAACTTTTCATTAGATTTTTTTAGCCTACACATATTGAACCTCTGAAACCTCATGAAGATTACTTTTTCATATCATATCAAAAGTTTAAAGTTAAGAATATAGTAGAATTACCTCTTTGTAATATCCCACCTAAGGTTCCTTAGTCCACTTTGAAATCTATGGTATTTCTCCTACCCCAAAGGTAGTAAAGGAGCCTAAGCCCTAATCGAGTATCTTCCCTCGATCACCTAGAATGTATGTTGTAGTTCCACCTCCACTATCATAGAAGAGACCAATGGATAATTATATAATAAAATTTGTGCCTCTAAAAGAAAAAAAAAATTATATACATAAGAACATAGTAGTCTCCCAACCCATGACATGTTATAAAGTACCTCGATTAATCCTTCAAAAGTTGAAACTTGTGCAAGAAGAAATATAAGTGAAAAAGAGCATAAATGTAGACATTGTGCCATATCTCATCAACTTGTTGAAAAGAATCATACCTTATGTAATGGACAACCACCCATCCAAAATAACTTTGTAGAATTACCTCCCATCCACCCATCCTCATCATCACTTGAATCCGTGCCACCACCCTCACAAGTTCACATGAAATTGAACCATATCTATCCCAACCTAAGCAAAGAATGAGAAATGAAATATGGATGATATTATTCATAGTCCACTTATTGGGATAGAATGATAAATGAAATATGGATGATATTATTCATAGTCCACTTATTGTAATAAATTTGGATGCTGAAGAAGAAAAAGATAAGATAGAAGAATAAAAAGATCATAATGAACTCGCTCTTATATTCTCAAAATCAAAGAATTTAAATGGGGGCAACCATGATGATCCTCCTATTTAGAGAAATCCACCATGTGTTGAACATTGCGACACTCATTATAGACCATTTACTATAGTCCCTTTATTATATCAAGTTCACTTTCCATTTACGATGAGCAAGATTGGTATGTGGACAATTTTATTTAGATCAACATATTGTATGGTACCTTTTGTGTTTGTATTTTAAATATGTGTTTGTTTGCACATGATGTGATCTCTTGTGATGTGTTGCTTGGCATGCCTTTGTGTTTTTTAATTTTATTTGGATGAACCTCATTGTTCTTATTGGAACAAGGATACAAAATAAATGAATCTATTGTGATATCAATCTATTTGTATCTTCACTCTTATTTATGTCATAAAAATTGTTGTCTTTTTGGGGATGATGCAAGGTGTTGGGACAATTAGGTCTCTTTCATGTTGACCCAAAAAGGTTTTTTTTTGTCATTTATTTGTGCCTTTCTTCCACTGTATCATAGTTCCATGAGTATTTTGGGGGAATGATGTCAATTCTGACTATAATTATATTATATATTATCAAAGGTTTATACTAACCCTAGATCCGTAGATACCTTATGTGTCATATTTTATCTTGTTTTGTGGATTTGTCTTGGGGAAAACCCCTTGTCATGAATTATCTCTATTGGGAACATACATCTTCCATAGGGTTTTTCAATAAGCTCTCATGGTCTTTCATGTTGTGTATATTGTCTTACTCCACCTTAAAGGAATTTTCTCATAGTTGGCGTTAGCAATTACTTTAAGGTGGGGGCATGCATTCCATTATGTGCTCCACTTTGTTCACATGCACTAGAAGTGTTGATGCATTGGCTTGGAATTTTGAAAAATTTTGTGTAGCACCTTATCAAAGTTATTGGGACTATAGCTTTGGGTCTTGTTGATATGATATCACACCTATTGTCCTCACTAGACCTTGTGTTTCACATTTGCTACTTCGAGCTCACCTGAGTGAATATTAGACTTAACTATTCAATCATTATCTTTTTCATGGCTCACCTAATAAATATCATAAATTTTCATCTCATGACTCATGTCTTCCTTGGGTATGGACCCCAATATGATTTCTACAAATTTTACTAGTCATGACTATCTTACCCCCGTCACATGTTGGTATTATGTTTGTATCATTTCTACATTTTTTTTATATTATGGTTGCATCTTATTTGTATTATGTTATGTTGTGTGTTGTGTTCCATCATGATTCTCATGTTTGTCATATTGTATTCCACTTCACATGTGTGTTCCTATGTCCTCATGTTTTTTACCATAAGTTCTTGAATCCTAGGGGCTAGTGCATCTGCTAGATTCAACATCATCACATCTCTTCAATATTAGGAAAATTGAACCCCTCTTAACACATTCTTACTTTAGTGTGAGTTTGAGAATAATTTCATACTCTCACTAAAGTGGGTGCTAAATTTAATGTAAAAAATTGTCATGTTTGACACTTTTACAATAGGTTTAGCTCCCCCTTATGTGCTTGGACCTAATTATTATGCATTTAATTACCCATTTTACAAATATCTTTAGAAAATCAAACAAAGGGAAATAAAAATAAACATCCATTATTTTTCCTTGACACTTTGGACCTTGAAAATAATGGGTCTGATCTAGGGCACACCACACCCTATACCACCTCTTTTTGGCTCTAATTTGAATATGTTAGTGTTGGTATTTAATTATTTGAAATTTTAATTTTAATTGCTAGCTATTGGTATTTGATTTTCAAGAAATTATAAGAATTGCATATAAACACTAGTCATTTTATCATTTGAAATCGTAGTACTTTTATTGAG
Organism: Sequoia sempervirens; assembly: GCA_007258455.2. NCBI lineage: Eukaryota > Viridiplantae > Streptophyta > Pinopsida > Cupressales > Cupressaceae > Sequoia > Sequoia sempervirens. The sequence continues at coordinate 4,951 of VDFB02199879.1, forward strand.
AAAATTGAGCATCCTAACAAGCATTCAAGAGTAGTCAAGAGAAAAATTGTTAGAATTTAGCAAAATTTATTCATGCCAAGCATGAATCATGTTTTTTAATTATTATTTTTATGAGCACTAACACTTGCAAGACATCATTTAAGCTATCAAATTATCCTTGAATTTAATTAGATGACATAAGTCCATCAAGAAATGCAAATTTGATTGGTGAGTTACACCAATTTGTTAATTTATACTGGTTATAATTTAGCCTCTACCCTTTTGTGAGTAAGCTCTCTTAGCACATCATCATAGCCATTATCGAGGTAGAAATACCTAACTAGGTTTGGAAAGCCCCTATATGGCATAATCCCTCCCCCTTTGTCATGCATGTAGGTTTTCAGATGTAAAGATATTTGGATGAAGACGAAGGACTAATTTCTCACTCATGTATTCAAGCCTACAAGTTGTCAAGACATGAAAGCTAAATTTTCTCATCATCAAATGAAGTTTTGACAATACCCCCAAGAGGACAAGAGCTACATTCTAGGGAACTCAAGTCTATATTTATAGATCTTACAAAAAAGGAGGATATTCTATAGTGCACCATGCTCTAGACTAGCTTAATCTACATCAAATTTATATCCCTAGTTCCTCTATGTTTTCCTTCTACATTTTTAGAGTTTTTTGTCTTCTTGCATTAAATTTATCTAAAGTCATAATAGATTTCTCCATTTTCATAGTTTACCTAGGAACACCATTGCATCTTCAAATTTAGTCAAATTTTCAATCACATTCATTACAAACACAATTTTAAGAAGGATTTGAACCTTGATCAATCATTCCCCTTCTTCCTACTAGTGTTGTAGTGGCAATTTGAGATCATTTCTAATTGTCCAAAAATTGGTATAGGTGTGATTTAGGAGCTAGATTTAGTTTCCCAATAAAATGTTCAAGTTTTTCTATGTCTGTGCTCATTTATTTTAAATTATTTTTTGGCTCTCTATTGTGTATTTTTAATAATGATAACAATTCACTGCATTATCATTTATAACCTAGGTGGGTATGTGCAGGATCATCATGGAAAAAACAGGCCCTTATGTGGCAAAAAAATTAGAAAAATTAGAGTTAGGCAACTTGACATAAAAATTTGAATAATTTATCTATATTGTTTTAAAAATGTGTAAGAATAGAATTTGTAGAAAATTGAATGTAGTTTATAAACTACTAGGTTTGTTTAAAAACAAAAAAATCTATTTGGTGAAAATTTGAAATTTCAATGCAGTAGTACTTAAATTTCAGGGAAAAATAAGAAGTAGGCATTTGTTTGACCACCCTAACCACAATAAAATGATAATATTTTTTTATAATATTTTAGATATAAGTAAAGGAATCATGTCGATGTGATGCATATTTTTTTGTAATTTTTTTCCAAGTAAATAATTAATTATAATTTTTATTACAAATTTAAAAAAATATAAAAACTTCGTATGTCGATCACCTTAACTTTGTCAAAACTTCATAATTCAATTTTTCTTTTTTAATCCTATAGTATGCAAGCATATAATGTGATACATGTTTTGGATTTGAAAAATATGATACCATTTGAAAGTTATAGATGTTTTTAATTAGTCTATCAATTAGGAATTTAGTCATAATTTGAATAGAAAATGAATAATAATTACTTATTAAATTCAAAATAAAGCATAATTTATATTGGTGGAAAGCTAATAATCTCCTTTAAAAACCCTTTTTGTTTCATCAATTTTGGGTAAAAAATAAATCGATTACCACATACCCATCATATTGCCAACTTTTGGCCCATCATGATCCTGCACATACCCAGTGCATCTTTGAATTATAAAATTAGATCAATTAAAATTCAACTAATCATTATCAATGCACATTTTACCATAATGACTGAAACATTGACTCACTATTTTGGCTTTTTTTTGGGGTTAGTAGCCAAGCGGGTGTTTGAGATCAACTTTAGTCCTTTCCCTTGTGATCTTGGAAGAAGTGTGGTTTAGACCTTAGAACCCCTTTTACTACATATTTTGGTGAACCTTTACATTTGTGCACTTCAAAATGTTCTTAAATCAACATTAGGTCATGTTAAAATTTGAACACATCTTTCAAAAGTTTTAATTTTTAATTTATGTAGCAAAAATTGGATAAAAAGCATTAACAAAGTAAAGATTCCATAACATTTTCAATTGTAAAATATTTATTAATTTTATTTGTTGCAAGATACATCTAGTAAATTATTGCATTGTAAAATCTTAATTAGGTCATGCTAAGGTTTGAAAAAAATGTAGAATTTTTTTAATTTGTCATTGATGCATGCATATATTGTTGAAAAACCGAAGATTTACATTGTGCCGATCATTTCAAAAGATAAAGAAGTTTCAATTTCTAGATTTTTCAAACTAGGTCTAGTGGTTTATTGTATTTTATGATAAAATTTTCCCTTTTTATACATTGAATTATTTCAAAACATTGAAAGTGTATGCATAATTATGTTTTAGATATAGAAAAATTAAAATTTTATGTATTTCTAAAAATCTACAGATTGTCAAAATTTAAAATCTATAAATTAGGATCCTTAGACACTGAAGTACATTTCTAGACTTTTAAAACTTTGAAACTTAACTCATTAAGTCTAGGGATCTAGGGCCCTTTTCTTGGATATTTTGGGCCAAGTATTGGTGACAATAATCTCTCCAAGTCTTCTACCTAGATCTATTCTTAGTTTCTATTTTCAACTTTATTAATGTCTAAGTTCTTTGGAAAATGATTACTTCTTTGAAATAATTGATTGATGTTTCATGTTGTATCTTTGGGTAATACTTCTCCAAAAGTGATGAAGCTCCTATATACTTTTCTCTCAATATTTTCTCTCCTAGTGAGAATATATGGGTGTAAGAAGAAGAGATCATTGATAGACTTCCAAGAAAACCTTACCTACTCTTAAAACCAAAATTATCCTTAAAACATAACACCCAAGCATGAATAAACCATACACCATCCTCCAACTGTGCCCAATACCCTAGCCAAAAGCCCACAAAGCCTACCATACCTTCGCTTAATATATTTTCTTCCTATCATAAAGATACTCCTTTACTATATTTATCCCTTTACCATTGTGTATATATTCTCTTTTTAATGCTAATAAAGACAAAATTCTACCCAAAAACATTCATCCATTCTATACAAACTAAGTTAGTGGCATACTCAATTATTTAGAAAATAAATATGACCATGGATTTAAAATTATTTCTAAACAAGTTTGTGATACAAAAAATGAACATGAAATTTATAGTTCTCAACATGCATAAGGAATTTACTCTAGCTTCAACAACACCACCACCTCATGGTCCAATTGGAGATGGCATCTTACCCAATTTTCATCCCTTTTTCTAAAATACAATGTACATTATGCACACTTTACAATGGGAATTAATCACCCTACTACCTATTCCTGAAATAAAATATAAAAAGATAAATAAATCAAAACTTGTCTTTTTGTGCATGCCATCAAATATTTTTCCATTCTACTAATAAATGTTTTGAAAAGGAAAAAATAGGTTTTACAGGGACCTGAAACCACATAGTTTAAACAAACAAAGATAGAGAAATTTTTTTTTGAACAAACAGATAGCTGTCCCCAAAAAGGAAACAACAGCAAAAAAGAGACAACAAGGTCCAAAAAAGGACTGCCAAAAAGCCAGAAACAGCCACACCAACACTAATCCAAGATGTTCATCAGCTCCTCGGCTTCCTTTTCAACTTCACTCATATCCTGTAATCCCTGCTTGAGGATTTGAACCATATGTGGAGAAGCAGGGGCCTTCCTCTTTGTGTTAGCCCTGGTGCGAGTCGAAATCCCTTCAACAACAGCACTGCTACAACCTCTGTTCACATCCAAGTCCACGACCAACGAGCCTTTTTGATTTTTTTCCAACTTTTCCACCATAGCATTAATGATAATGGCGTTGTGCCTGGAAATTTTATGATTATGTGCCACAATGGCCCTAATATTTTGTCCTATCTTGGACATATTGCTCTCCAGCCTAGTAAATCTTTCCTCCTGCAACTGTTGTCTTTTCTCCGTTAAGGGGTTGTCCTGCCCATCAATCTCATTATGGCCCCAGCTGACCTTCTGCTCCAACTCCATGACTCTGTTGGTGAGATCTCTATTGCGGCCATTCAAATCACAAACTTCCTTCTGGGCCCACTTAAGAACAGTGAAAAGGCCATCAGTACCTTTTTCCGCCACACTCATAATGTCCTTAGGCCTGAAGTTACTCGGGGCAGAATTAATTTCATCTAGATTCAGAGATCTTTTAGGGGTATTAACAAAACATCCAGACACAGGGGCACTAGGGGCTGATTCTTTACTGTCCATAGGTTTTTTGTAATGAATTTCCAGAGAATTCCCAAAGTACGAGACCAATTTCATAACTGAGGTTCCTTTAAACCCAGAGACCAAACCTGGGTAGGGCAACCAGGTGAAGGCTGGGGATTAAGACAAGATGGCAGAGCGGAACTCAGGATAGGGAAACCAGGCGGAGGCTGGGGATTAAGACAAGACGACGAAGCAGAATCCACAAGGATATTCCGACAAGAAAGGGACTGGGGAGCAGTGGTTTTAGAATCAACAACAGCAAAAGCAAGAGGGGCCAGAGGATCGTTCTCCCTGCTACTTTCCGTATCCTCATCGTCCAAATCCCCAACAACAACATTTTTAGGCAGAGCGGGTAAATTTTGGAAATGCTCAAAGATGAGCCTAACAAGACCAGGGTGAATAATAGAAATCCGCCTAAGGTTTCTTTCAACTTCATCAAGGCAATTCTTTAGAGAAGAGAACAAATAAAAAGGAAAAGAGATACGAACCTTGTGACGAAAGTGGTTCAAAATGGAAAAGTGATAACCATACGCCCTGGTGAAGCACCCATCAACCGTGATGTACTCCATAATGACTCTCAAAACTTTCCTCCAGATCGATTTAATGGACTCCACATCAAAGTAGCTATTGGCAACCTTAACCAGCTTAGCCTTCTCCTTATCTTTTTTTGGGAATCTGATAACTGCTTCATCAGAGAACCGGCGGTCCGGATAAAATTTCACACCCTCAGTCGAAAGACCAGTAATCTCACCAATGAGTTGCTCATTCAACTTAACACTCCTGCCAAACAACACAATCTAACCATTTTTCCAGTTTTTGGCGAAATAGTCCAGCATCTTCTCATCAGTACCATGGAGCTTTTCCAAAAATGGAACTAATCCTCCCTTCTCAATTTTTTCCCAAGCTTTAACATTCTTTCTATGCTCTTGAAAGCAGCTCGGCTCAACACATTTTCTCTCTCCTCCCATCTTCAAAGCTCTGCTATAACAAACCCTACAGTTACTCTAGGTCCCGTTTAAGCATATTTTCCCAGACACCCAGAAAGCGTGCCAAAGACTCTTCTTGAAAAGGAAAATGACGTCGGTCCCATCAAATCTAATGAGATCGACGTACTTAATCTCTATCCGCTTCATCATGACAAAGACAAACTTCTCTTCCATGCATTGAATCATAATAAATTAGAGATTTCACCTCAGAATGAAGGAAATCATTCTTCCTCAACGTGTTTTCCCCGCCCTTCTTGACCCCTTCATTAGCAAAGTAATCCGCCACCTTATTGGCTTCTCTATAGGCGTGGGAAACTTTCACTTTGTCGAATTTGCTTAATAAGGCAATTATATCTTCGATCCACTTTTTGATGGTCCACGAAGGGGGGAAAGCCCAAGAATACAGTCTATTATATTCTTAGAATCACCCTCCAACCAAAGACATTTCATATTCATATTGAAAGCCAGGTTAACTACGTGATAAGCCCCAACGGCTTCTGCAACATGATTAGTTTGGGTGCCAATGTCCACAGCAAAAGCCGCTATAAAAGCCCCCAAATTGTCTCTTAAAACACACCCACTGCCAGCTTTCCCAGGGTTGCCTTTAGCAGCACCATCAAAATTGTCTTTCATCCAACCCAAAGGCGGCAAAGTCCAACTAGCATTCTCCATCCCACTAAAGGCCAGCGTGGGGACATTTAAAGCCACTAATTTCGAATTCCACTTTTCAACAATAACAATATCAAAGGGAGACCAAGTAGCTTTATCAACCATTTTTCTAGGGATTAAGGATAAATTTTCCTTTATAGCCCTAACAATTTTTTCATACAAGTCCCCCTCTGACTTCTCTTTTTCCCTAAACAATATGTTGTTCCTTTCCTTCTAAATACTCCATGAGACAAAAGGTAGAACAAAAGACCAGAGCCTATGCACAAAAGGGTTTTTTGATGGAGCTTTCCACTGCAAGAAAAAATCTTCGACTGAAGTAGGGGAAACCCAAGCCACGTCAAGATGCGCAAATTTTTTTCCCCAGATATGCGATACAAAAGGACAATGAAGAAAAAGATGATTAATAGTCTCAGCATCATTCCTGCATATGTAGCATCTGTTAGGTAATTGGATTCCTCTCTTATCGAGATTGTCCAAAGTAAGAATCTTATTGTGTAGCATGATCCAATAGAAAATATTGATTTTAGGAATCAAGAGATTAATCCAAGCTTTAGCCTAGAAGGGCGCAGGCTCCTGCAGACTAACCAACATAGAAGTAGCAGAAGAAACTGAAAAAATGCCAGACGGATTGTCTATCCAAATAGCAAGATCATCCACTTGGTGTTGAGCCAATCTAAGGGCCCTGAAGGCAGACTGCACTAGGCTAAGATCCAGGCTGACGGTCTTCAAATCAACCCATTCCCCATTCCTCCAGTAATCTTTGACCAGAACCCCAAATTCCCTTTTACAATCAATCATCCATTTACTGAATTTCTCAATTTTGATTAGAGGATCCTTGAAAAGCCATCTATCTTCCCAAAATCTAACATTATTTCCTTTTCCAACAAGCCATCCAGTCCCCATCTCCAGCAGCTTTCTTCCTCTACTCATATCATTCCAGCAGAAAGACCCACGAGGTAAAGAAGAGGAATTAATAACATCATTAAGAGACCCACAGTTGCTAAAGTATTTGGCTTTTAAGGTCTCTTGCCATTCCCCTCTCAAGGTAAGCATTCTCCAGAGCTGTTTAGCTAGAAGGGACAAATTCAACATTTAAATTTTTCTTAAGCCCAGGCCACCTCTCGATTTAGGTCTGTACACCAGGTCCCACCCAACAAGTGGTAGTCTCTTCTTATCCTCCACACCAGACCAGAGAAACCTTTTCTGAATTTTTTCAATAGCCTCAGCATATTTAGCAGGAATTTTAAATAAGCTGAGAGCATACACAGGTAAATTTTGCAAAGAAGCTTTGAGGAGCTGGATTTTTCCAGCTTGACTGAGAAGTGCTCCTTTCCATCCTGATAGCTTCTTACTAAATTTTTCAACCAAAGAGATCCAAAATGATTATGAGGGTTTAAAGCAAAGAGGAAAACCAAGATAGGTTGATGGTAAAGGCTCAATTTGGCAGCCAAGAATTTGAGCAAGTTTAATTTGTCTATGCTCAGGGGTGTTGAGGAAGAAAATTGAACTCTTTGCCCTATTAACAACTTTCCCAAAAGCAGATTCATAAAGATTCAGGATTCTTTTGAAAGTCTTAGCTTCAGTCACAGTAGATCTTCCCATAAGAATGGTTTCATCAACAAATTGTTGGTGGGAACAGGTTAGCAAAGAAGAGGAAGGTCTTAGACCAACAAGGGATCTCTGATCAATAAGCTTTTTAATATTTCTTCCCAAACACTCAGCCAAAATTGTAAACAGAATAGGAGAGATAGGATCTCCCTGTCTGAGACCTCTGGAAGTCTGAAAAAACCTTGAAGGCGACCCATTCACAATGACAGAAGTAGTAATTGTCGAAACAAGCTGATTCATCAGTTGGATGACTCTGTTATTAAAACCAAACTTGACCAGGATTTTAAATAAAAAATTCCAATCTACACGATCATAGGCTTTAGAAATGTCTAGTTTAAGAATGAACCCTTCAGTCTTTGAAACCATTAGGGAATGTAAATTCTCATGAATAGTGATAACTGAGTCCATAATGTACCTACCTGGCACAAAACCATTCTGTTGCGGAGAAATCATCTGAGGAAGCAAAGAAAGCATTCTTGTAGTTAAAACCTTCGAAATGATTTTATAGATAGAATTACATAGGCTGATTGGCCGAAAAGCTTCAAACTTTGAAGCCCCAGGTTTTTTTGGAATAAGGACCACAAAAGTAGCATTTAGTTCTTTCAAAAGACATCTTGATCCAAAGAATTCCTTGACAGCCTTCTCAACATCCAACTCAACAATTTCCCAAAACACTTGGAAGAAGAATAAGGGAAACCCATCAGGTCCAGGAGCTTTATTGCCATCAAAAGAAAAAACGGCTTTCCTTATTTCATCCTTGGTAGGAATAGCAATGATCATAGAATTTTCATTATGACCTATCACCTGGGGTATAGCCTCAAGCCAGGAGTCTTGAGCATCAGGCACAATCTCTCCATTACATGAAAGAAGGTTATTGAAAAAAAGAACGACCTGTTTCTTGATATCATCCTCCTCCTCAAACCTAGTCCCATTTACTTCAACGTAAGCAATTCTATTAGCAGCCCTGTGTTTCGAAGCAGACAGGTGAAAAAATCTGGTGTTCCTATCACCCTCAGTCAGCCAAGACACCCTAGATCTTTGCCGCCAAAAAACTTCCTCTTTAGCAATGATGTCATGCAACTGAGTGAGAAGTTCATTTTCCTTTTCTCTGAAATTATCAATATACCCCCATTTCTGGATTTTAGCCTGGATCTCCTGAAGTTTACCCTAAATATCTATCTTAGTTCCAAATATATTCCCAAAGGCATCCTTTTTCCATCTCCTCAAATTAAATTTCACTTCCTTTAATTTTTTAGCAATCCTAAACATAGCTGTACCAAAAATATCAATATTCCACCATCTCCTGATTTCCTCAAAGATTTGAGGATGAGATAACCAAAAAATTTCAAATCTGAAAGGGGAGTTATTTTTCACCTTAGTAGGGTCCACCACTAGAAAAATGGGAAAATGATCAGATCCCACCCTTGAAAGAGCTCTCAAAGCACAAAAATAATCTATGAACCATTGACCAGAAACAAGGGCCCTATCAAGTCTAACTTGAATTAAATCATGCCCAATCCTCCTATTTGTCCAAGTATATGAGGTGCCTTGCAAGTCCAGGTCTATCAAAGCATTACTGTTAATGAAGTCAGAAAGGCCTGATTTGCTATCCCAGTTAATTTGAGAACCCCCAAATTTTTCATCATTCAAGAGGGGAGTATTGAAGTCTCCCATAACCACCCAGTGCTCATTAGCAAAACACTTTTGAAAAGCAGACAACTCACTCCAAAAGGAATTTCTAGCATTCTTACAATTCGGGGCATATATATTAGATTGAATCCAGCAAAAAATGTCTCTTATGTGGGTAAATCTAGTGGCCACAAGATTACCATTCTCCATCAAGGGTTCACCTCTAATAAACAACTTGTTCCAAAAAGTAACAATTCCCCTCGAAGCACCAACGAAACTATTCCCATCAGCCCCACAATTCTGAAAAATTCTAAAGCATTCAACTTTATCTTTAGGCATTTTTGTTTCTTGAACAAGAAGAATGTTAGGTTTGTGGTCCCTAACAAAATTTTGCAAAACATCCTTTTTATGACGGCTATTTAGCCCTCTTATATTCTAGGACATGATTTTCATTTCTTACTTGGGGATTGAAGTATCTCTGGGATGGTCATTTAGATCCCATCCGCAATATCTTGGAGGCTGTCGTGTTCCCTTTGCCATCTTCCTGATCTCCTGCCCTGGCTTAGCTTATTATTCCCACAGTCCGCCTTGGCCCTGGTTCTAGTGATCATCCCACTTGAAGTGTCCACCCTCTTTTTTCTTTCCTTCTTTGACCTTGAATGTGAGATAACCTCTTCCCATTCAGTCTCATCTTGGCTTTCCAACTCTTTTCCTGATTCCCAATCCTTCTCAGACAAAAACCTCTAATCCCAAGGAAGGGTATCCATTAAGCCATTCTTGGCTTCAAGAATATTAACATAATGTGTTTTCATTTCCCTACTTTGGGAATCAAAAGTATCCCTCACAACTTCCAAAGTGGCATTCTCTAGATCCTGTTCCTCTTTTGAACGAGGGCTACCAACAAGAAATTGGGAAGGGAAAGGTATTCCTATCTCCAAGGATAAGCCCTTAATGGGTATTTCCTCAAGACCAGGCACATTAACTCTGCCAGCCAACACCAAAGGTGAAGGCGTGACAAAACCCGTTTCTTCACAACTTATTTCAACCTTCTTCTAAATCTCTTGAGCTCCCTCCACAGAGTAAATTTTTTCCTCTCTAACCACATGTGGTGAGATCAGGGATTTAGGATCCTTAGGATCTGAAGAGCTAGTGCATTCTATACCAGGGCAAGCATCCTTAGGCAAACAACTATGGTTCTCCTTCGGATCAGGAGCAAAAGTGTGTCTTTCTAGATTCTCCTTCGCACCAAGGGCAGAAATTTGCCTCTCCTCAGGTTTTTTCTTCCATACAGTCTTAGGGTTAACAACTTTCTCCTTTTCACTTTTATTGTTTAGCGGGCACTTTTTTGCCCAATGCCTAGACTTTCGGCATTTAAAGCATACAAAGGGTGTGGTCTCAAATTCAATAGCTTACTTCCAAAAACCTAGCTTGGATTGGATGTCAATCGAAGAAGGGAGATCAACATTTTGAGAAACCCCTACACAAATTCTAGCAAAGACCAATCTCTTTTTGGCCGCTGTCATTGTATCAATGGACAAGAGTTCTCCAAAGGAATTAGCAATCCCACTAAATATATCTGTATTCCAATATTCCAAAGGTAGACCAGGCAATCTAGCCCAAACCGGCACCATTTCAAAAATAGAGTCAGACAGATCGACCCTAGAGGACCACTTCTTCAGGGCCAGAGAAGACTTTCCGATAACCCAAGGGACACCACTCCTAACAGCCCTGGAGTCCTCATTGCAAGTGAACTAAAAGGCAAAAATACCCTTAGGAAGCCCTGCCACCGAGACTAAACCACTAGTTTTCCATTTGTTCTTAACAAACTCCCTTACAACTTCAATATTAGGTCTAGGTCCCAAAAACTTTCTGACCAGAAAATTCTCCATCTTTGCAATATTATGGTCTATGATTTCGTCCACACAAAATAGAAAACTTTACGACCCTAGGTCAGAAAGAATGCACACAGGGGGGAAAGATGATTTGTCATTTAGCTTAACACCAAACAACGATGACCATGATTTACCCTTGTCACCCCCTTTTTCTGATAGGTCCTTAGATGCCTTGGTTTTATCATCACACTTCCCATTGGGGTAGGAATCCCATCCTTTCCACCTGGGTCCACCTGGACCTTTTCATGGTTCTTTTTAGAGCTTGAATTACCTTTCTTAGGATCGATGAAATCTCCACCACCTGAGATTCCCCTGAACCCCACCTTACCTTGTTCAAAGATTCAAAACCGGACTTTTCTCGCTGCTGCTCTGTTCCCGCTCCCCATCGTTGCAAAATTTCCATTCTACTAATAAATGTTGCTATTTAAAGAAAAACATTTAGTGGCTAATTTGATCATATTACATTGATATAGATGCATTTAAAATAATGAATTAGTTGCTATGGAGTTGATCCTTGCTATTTAGAATTTGTAGTATTATACAATGCTCATTTCCATGCATGGGGGCACAAAAAAAATTGTGCAACTATATTTATCAATGAGGATATTTATGATAATATAATTATCCTTATCCATACACATGAGGGGCAAGGATAGATAATTCCATGCTTTCTGTGTATTATTTCTAAGGAATTTTCTCTCCATTCATGAGCTTTAAAATATTATTGTAGCAAGTACAATAAAAATTTAATAGGGGCATATTCCCCTATCTTTTAGGGAAAATTATAAAAATGTAAAACATGCCACCCTTTAGTGGTTGTATTTTGCATGGCATCACTTAAAGTGTGGCCTTGAATATATATGTGATGCCCCTTTAGTGGTGGTATTATGCATGTTATCCCTTAAAGTGTTGCCTTGCATGATCTCCATGTGACACCCCTTTACTATTGGTATTGTGCTTGATATCCCTTAAAGCATGGCTTTGCAAATTGTTTATGCATATCTTTTATGGTGGTGTTATTTATAATTCCTCCTAATGTGTGGCTTTATGATTCATCCCCCACATGACGTAAAATTTTTGTACACCCCTTGATGTGATTTGTCCCCCATCATATTAAACTTGTGTACACCTCATGAGGTGATTCATCCCTCGTAACATTAAATTTTTGTACACTCTTTGACATGATTCATTCCCCATGATGTTAAAATTTTGTATACCTCCTCAGGTGATCCATACCTTATGACACTAAATGCTCCCTCATGACATTAAGCTTTTGTGCACTCCTTAAAGCATGATTAGAAAAATAGTCAATCTATTTTCCATAATAAAGCTTGTTGATTCATAAATTTGAGATTTTTTACATGGCTTCCTAGCATAACACAACTTCCTTTCTAATTCCAATCCATGTGTTTTATGAGATAAATAGCATAAAACAACTTGCTATCCTTGTGAAATCCATCATATTCTATGGACACCTAGCTTAACATATATTCATAGCCTATAGATATATGTATCTTATGAATGATCTAGCATAATTCAGCTTGCTAGTCCTAATGGGAGAACCTTTTTTTCTAAAACCATATTGAATAAATGATGTTTGGTATTTTAGAAAAAAATAAGATTGGGGTCATTTTACCTTATCGACATGTATCTTATTTAGTCTCCTAACCCTATGTGTTATTATTTATGTTGTGTTTGTTATGTGTCCACCTTGTGTCCTTTGTGTGTTTGCATTATGTTTGTACATTGTGATTGCAATATGTAATGTTTACATTATGTTTTCTTTTTAATATTATGTTACATTTTGTGTCTTCATTGTATATGCTTCATGTTTTTCATGCTGCATTGCACCTGATGTGTGTGTGTTCCCTTTTCCTTACATGATTTTTTCGTAAGACCTTGAGCCTAAGGACTAGCTCATCCCCTAGATTTGATGTCTTCCTATCTCTTTAACATTTGGATAATCAAACCCTTCATGGTTTATCCTTACTTTAGAGTGAGAATGAGAATACGCTCACACTCTCACTAAAGTGGGGGCTAAATATAATGTCATAAATTGTCACCTGACAATTTCACTCTAGGTTTAGCTCCCCCTTATGTCCGTAGACCCAATTTTGTATTTAATTTTCATTTTTTATAATAACCTTCAAAAAATCTGAAGTTGATTTTTGAATAATGAGTTAATATTTATTTACCAATACTTAAATCCCCAAAATAGGTTTGGACTAGGGCTTTAGCACCCCTTTCTTGCATATTTTGGCCCCAATTCAAATATGTCAGTGTTGGCATTTTAACATTTAGAAATTTAAAATAATTTCTCAATTGTTAGTAATTAATTTATGAGAAATTAAAGAATTGCATATAAATTCAAGTCTTTTTCATCTTTTTAAAGTTTAGAAACTTTTAGAAGCAATCCTAGCATTTTGAGTTGAGAAATCAAGAAATCAAGAGAACAATTTGTAGAATTATAACAACATTAGGTTAGTAATGCGTCATTTATTCATGTCATTTTTTATTGTATAGGGTACTCACGTCACACAAAAAATATAATTTACAGTACTACCAATTTCTTACAACCCTCTTGATGCAAATGACAATCTTTTAGCTCATGAGCCTTATTAGGCTTGCACAATTCTCAAACAAGAAACAACTTGAATTGAAAATTTCATTTGTCAATCAAGTTAATTTAAAAATCAAAATAACAAAATGATAGTATCTCAATTTTTATTATTACTATTCAAAATTATAATATTACATACACTTATTACAATTTTCCTTTCATCAGATTCTTTGTCCAGACAATTCCCTCTTTGATTTTCTCTTACCTTTTCTTTCAGTTGTTTAATTTTCCCAACTCATGGGGTTTGAACCCCTCTCCTTACATTGAATATCTATCTTTACTCATTCATCTTTACTCCTTCTCTTCCATGCATAGTTTATTTTTTATTACATTT
>VDFB02199879.1:19175-33690 GCA_007258455.2 Sequoia sempervirens
TTAAATAACAACATTTATTAGTAAAATGTAAAATTTTTGCACGATGGGAGCGGGAACAGGAGCGAGCGAGCGAGAAAAGTCTGGTTTTGAATCTTTGAACAGTGTAGCAGGTGGGGGTTCAGGGGAATCTCAGGCAGGTGCGGAGATTTCATCGAGTCCTTAAGAAAGGTAAGTTAGAATTTGCTGAAAAGTACGTTCACGAAAAGGTCCAGGTGGACCCAGGTGGAAAGGATGGGATTCCTACCCCGAATGGGAAGTGTGATGATAAAACCAAGGCAGCCGTAGACCTGTCAGAAAAACGGGGTGACAAGGGTAAATATTGTCATCGCTTGTTTGCGTGTTAAGCTAAATTACAAATCATCTTTCCCCCTGTGCATTCTTTCCGAATTAGGTCGTAACTTTTCTATTTTGTGTCGAATAAATCATAGACCATAATATCAAGAAAGATGGAGAATTTTCTGGTCAGAAAGTTTTTGGGACCTAGACCTAATATTGAAGTTGTAAGGGAGTTTGTTAAGAACAAATGGAAAACTAGTGGTTTAGTCTCGGTGGCAGGGCTTCCTAAGGGTATTTTTGCCTTTTAGTTCACTTGCAATGAGGACTCCAGGGCTGTTAGGAGTGGTGTCCCTTGGGTTATCGGAAAGTCTTCTCTGGCCCTGAAGAAGTGGTCCTCTAGGGTCGATCTGTCTGACTCTATTTTTGAAATGGTGCCGGTTTGGGCTAGATTGCCTGGTCTACCTTTGGAATATTGGAATACAGATATATTTAGTGGGATTGCTAATTCCTTTGGAGAACTCTTGTCCATTGATACAATGACAGCGGCCAAAAAGAGATTGGTCTTTGCTAGAATTTGTGTAGGGGTTTCTCAAAATGTTGATCTCCCTTCTTCGATTGACATCCAATCCAAGCTAGGTTTTTGGAAGTAAGCTATTGAATTTGAGACCACACCCTTTGTATGCTTTAAATGCCGAAAGTCTAGGCATTGGGCAAAAAAGTGCCCGCTAAACAATAAAAGTGAAAAGGAGAAAGTTGTTAACCCTAAGACTGTATGGAAGAAAAAACCTGAGGAGAGGCAAATTTCTGCCCTTGGTGCGAAGGAGAATCTAGAAAGACACACTTTTGCTCCTGATCCGAAGGAGAACCATAGTTGTTTGCCTAAGGATGCTTGCCCTGGTATAGAATGCACTAGCTCTTCAGATCCTAAGGATCCTAAATCCCTGATCTCACCACATGTGGTTAGAGAGGAAAAAATTTACTCTGTGGAGGGAGCTCAAGAGATTTAGAAGAAGGTTGAAATAAGTTGTGAAGAAACGGGTTTTGTCACGCCTTCACCTTTGGTGTTGGCTGGCAGAGTTAATGTGCCTGGTCTTGAGGAAATACCCATTAAGGGCTTATCCTTGGAGATAGGAATACCTTTCCCTTCCCAATTTCTTGTTGGTAGCCCTCGTTCAAAAGAGGAACAGGATCTAGAGAATGCCACTTTGGAAGTTGTGAGGGATACTTTTGATTCCCAAAGTAGGGAAATGAAAACACATTATGTTAATATTCTTGAAGCCAAGAATGGCTTAATGGATACCCTTCCTTGGGATTAGAGGTTTTTGTCTGAGAAGGATTGGGAATCAGGAAAAGAGTTGGAAAGCCAAGATGAGACTGAATGGGAAGAGGTTATCTCACATTCAAGGTCAAAGAAGGAAAGAAAAAAGAGGGTGGACACTTCAAGTGGGATGATCACTAGAACCAGGGCCAAGGCGGACTGTGGGAATAATAAGCTAAGCCAGGGCAGGAGATCAGGAAGATGGCAAAGGGAACACGACAGCCTCCAAGATATTGCGGATGGGATCTAAATGACCATCCCAGAGATACTTCAATCCCCAAGTAAGAAATGAAAATCATGTCCTAGAATATAAGAGGGCTAAATAGCCGTCATAAAAAGGATGTTTTGCAAAATTTTGTTAGGGACCACAAACCTAACATTCTTCTTGTTCAAGAAACAAAAATGCCTAAAGATAAAGTTGAATGCTTTAGAATTTTTCAGAATTGTGGGGCTGATGGGAATAGTTTCGTTGGTGCTTCGAGGGGAATTGTTACTTTTTGGAACAAGTTGTTTATTAGAGGTGAACCCTTGATGGAGAATGGTAATCTTGTGGCCACTAGATTTACCCACATAAGAGACATTTTTTGCTGGATTCAATCTAATATATATGCCCCGAATTGTAAGAATGCTAGAAATTCCTTTTGGAGTGAGTTGTCTGCTTTTCAAAAGTGTTTTGCTAATGAGCACTGGGTGGTTATGGGAGACTTCAATACTCCCCTCTTGAATGATGAAAAATTTGGGGGTTCTCAAATTAACTGGGATAGCAAATCAGGCCTTTCTGACTTCATTAACAGTAATGCTTTGATAGACCTGGACTTGCAAGGCGCCTCATATACTTGGACGAATAGGAGGATTGGGCATGATTTAATTCAAGTTAGACTTGATAGGGCCCTTGTTTCTGGTCAATGGTTCATAGATTATTTTTGTGCTTTGAGAGCTCTTTCAAGGGTGGGATCTGATCATTTTCCCATTTGTCTAGTGGTGGACCCTACTAAGGTGAAAAATAACTCCCCTTTCAGATTTGAAATTTTTTGGTTATCTCATCCTCAAATCTTTGAGGAAATCAGGAGATGGTGGAATATTGATATTTTTGGTACAGCTATGTTTAGGATTGCTAAAAAATTAAAGGAAGTGAAATTTAATTTGAGGAGATGGAAAAAGGATGCCTTTGGGAATATATTTGGAACTAAGATAGATATTTAGGGTAAACTTCAGGAGATCCAGGCTAAAATCTAGAAATGGGGGTATATTGATAATTTCAGAGAAAAGGAAAATGAACTTCTCACTCAGTTGCATGACATCATTGCTAAAGAGGAAGTTTTTTGGCGGCAAAGATCTAGGGTGTCTTGGCTGACTGAGGGTGATAGGAACACTAGATTTTTTCACCTGTCTGCTTCGAAACACAGGGCTGCTAATAGAATTGCTTACGTTGAAGTAAATGGGACTAGGTTTGAGGAGGAGGATGATATCAAGAAACAGGTCGTTCTTTTTTTCAATAACCTTCTTTCATGTAATGGAGAGATTGTGCCTGATGCTCAAGACTCCTGGCTTGAGGCTATACCCCAGGTGATAGGTCATAATGAAAATTCTATGATCATTGCTATTCCTACCAAGGATGAAATAAGGAAAGCCATTTTTTCTTTTGATGGCAATAAAGCTCCTGGACCTGATGGGTTTCCCTTATTCTTCTTCCAAGTGTTTTGGGAAATTGTTGAGTTGGATGTTGAGAAGGCTGTCAAGGAATTCTTTGGATCAAGATGTCTTTTGAAAGAACTAAATGCTACTTTTGTGGTCCTTATTCCAAAAAAACCTGGGGCTTCAGAGTTTGAAGCTTTTCGGCCAATCAGCCTATGTAATTCTATCTATAAAATCATTTCAAAGGTTTTAACTACAAGAATGCTTTCTTTGCTTCCTCAGATGATTTCTCCACAATAGAATGGTTTTGTGCCAGGTAGGTACATTCTGGACTCTGTTATCATTGTTCATGAGAATTTACATTCCCTAATGGTTTCGAAGACTGAAGGGTTCATTCTTAAACTAGACATTTCTAAAGCCTATGATCAGGTAGATTGGAATTTTTTATTTAAAATCCTGGTCAAATTTGGTTTTAATAATAGAGTGATCCAACTGATGAATCAACTTGTTTTGACGGTTACTACTTCTGTCATTGTGAATGGGTCACCTTCAAAGTTTTTTCAGACTTCCAGAGGTCTTAGACAGGGAGATCCTATCTCTCCTATTCTGTTTACAATTCTAGCTGAGTGTTTGGGAAGAAATATTAAAAAGCTTATTGATAAAAAATCCCTTGTTGGTCTAAGACCTTCCTCTTCTCTGCTAACCTATTCCCACCAAGAATTTGTTGATGACACCATTCTTATGGGAAGATCTACTGTGACTGAAGCTAAGACTTTCAAAAGAATCCTGAATCTTTATGAATCTGCTTCTGGGCAAGTTGTTAACATGGCAAAGAGTTCAATTTTCTTCCTCAACACCCCTGAGCATAGACAAATTAAACTTGCTTGAATTCTTAGCTATAGGATTGAGCCTTTACCGTCAACCTATCTTGGTTTGCCTCTTTTCTTTAAACCCTCAGAATCATTTTGGATATTTTTGGTTGAAAAATTCAATAAGAAGCTGTTGGGATGGAAATGAGCACTTCTCAGTCAACCTAGAAAAATCCAACTCCTCAAAGCTTCTTTGCAAAATTTACCTATGTATGGTCTCAGCTTATTTAAAATTCCTGCTAAATATGCTGAGGCTATTGCAAAAATTCAGAAAAGGTTTCTCTAGTTTGGTGTGGAGGATAAGAAGAGACTACCACTTGTAGGGTGGGACCTGGTGTGCAGACCTAAATCGAGAGGTGGCCTGGGCTTAAGAAAAATTAAAGTGCTAAATTTGTCCCTTCTAACTAAACAGCTCTAGAGAACTCTTACCTTGAGAGGGGAATGGCAAGAGACCTTAAAAGCCAAATACTTTAGCAACTGTGGGTCTCTTAATGATGTTATTAATTCCTCTTCTTTACCTCGTGGGTCTGTCTGCTGGAATGATATGAGTAGAGGAAGAAAGTTGCTGGAGATGGGGACTGGATGGCTTGTTGGGAAGGGAAATAATGTTAGATTTTGGGAAGATAGATGGCTTTTCAAGGATCCTCTAATTAGAATTGAGAAATTCAGCAAATGGATGAATGATTGTAAAAGGGAATTTGGGGTCCTGGTCAAAGATTACTGGAGGAATGGGGAATGGGTTGATTTGAAGATCGTCAGTCTGGATCTTTGCCCAGTGTAGTCTTCCTTCAGGGCCCTTAGATTGGCTCAAAACCAAGTGGATGATCTTGTTGTTTGGACAGACAATCCGTCTGACATTTTTTCAGTTTCTTCTGCTACTTCTATGTTGGTTAGTCCGCAGGAGCCTCTGCCCTTCTGGACCAAAGCTTGGATTAATCTCTTGATTCCTAAAATCAATATTTTCTATTGGATCATGCTTCAGAATAAGATTCTCACTTTGGACAATCTCGGCAAGAGAGGAATCCAATTACCTAACAAATGTTGCATGTGCAGGAATGATGTTGAGACTGTTAATCATCTTTTCCTTCATTGTCCTTTCGTATCGCATATCTGGGGCAAAAATTTTGTGCATCTTGACGTGGTTTGGGTTTCCCCTGCTTCGGTTGAATATTTTTTCTTACAGTGGAAGCTCCATCAAAAAACCCTTTTGTGCGTAGGCTCTGGTCTTTTGTTCTACCTTTTGTCTCATGGAGTATTTGGAAGGAAAGGAACAACAGATTGTTCAGGGAAAAAGAGAAGTCGGAGGGGGACTTGTATGAAAAAATTGTTAGGGCTATAAAGGAAAATTTATCTTTAATCCCCAGAAAAATGGTTGATAAAGCTACTTGGTCTCCCTTTGATATTGCTATTGCTGAAAAGTGGAATTCAAAATTAGTGGCTTTAAATGTCCCCACGCCGGCCTTTAGTGGGAGGGAGAATGTTAGTTGGACTTTGCCGCCTTTGGGTTGGGTTAAAGCCAATTTTGATGGTGCTGCTAAAGGCAACCCTGGGAAAGCTGGCAGTGGGTGTGTCTTAAGGGACAATATGGGGGCTTTTATAGTAGCTTTTGCTGTGGACATTGGTACCCAAACTAATCATGTTGCAGAAGCCGTTGGGGCTTATCACGCGGTTAACCTGGCTTTCAATATGAATATGAAATGTCTTTGGCTGGAGGGTGATTCTAAGAATATAATAGACTGTATTCTTGGGCTTTCCCCCCCTTCACGGACCATCAAAAAGTGGATCGAAGATATAATTGCCTTATTAAGAAAATTCGACAAAGTGAAAGTTTCCCACGCCTATAGAGAAGCCAATAAGGTGGCAGATTACTTTGCTAATGAAGGGGTCAAGAAGGGTGGGGAAAACACTTGGAGGAAGAATGATTTCCTTCATTCTGAGGTGAAAGCTCTAATTTATTATGAATCAATACATGGAAGAGAAGTTTGTCTTCATCATAATGAAGCGGATAGAGATTAAGTACGTCGATCTCATTAGATTTGATGGGACCGACGTCATTTTCCTTTTCAAAAAGAGTCTTCGGCACACTTTCTGGGTGTCTGGGAAAATATGCTTAAACGGGACCCAGAGTAACTGTAGGGTTTGTTATAGCAGAGCTTTGAAGATGGGAGGAGAGAGAAAACGTGTTGAGCCGAGCTGCTTTCAAGAGCATAGAAAGAATGTTAAAGCTTGGGGAAAAATTGAGAAGGGAGGATTAGTTCCGTTTTTGGAAAAGCTCCATGGTACTGATGAGAAGATGTTGGACTATTTCGCCAAAAATTGGAAAAATGGTGAGATTGTGTTGTTTGGCAGGAGTGTTAAGTTGAATGAGCAACTCATTGGTGAGATTACTGGCCTTTCAACTGAGGGTGTGAAATTTTATCGGGACCGCCAGTTCTCTGATGAAGCGGTTATCAGATTCCCAAAAAAAGATAAGGAGAAGGCTAAGCTGGTTAAGGTTGCCAATAGCTACTTTGATGTGGAGTCCATTAAATCGATATGGAGGAAAGTTTTGAGAGTCATTATGGAGTACATCACAGTTGATGGGCGCTTCACCAGGGCGTATGGTTATCACTTTGCCATTTTGAACCACTTTCGTCACAAGGTTCGTATTTCTCTACCTTTTTATTTGTTCTCTTCTTTGAAGAATTTCCTTGATGAAGTTGAAAGAAACCCTAGGCGGATTTCTATTATTCACCCTGGTCTTGTCAGGCTCATCTTTGAGCATTTCCAAAATTTACCCGCTCTGCCTAAAAATGTTGTTGTTGGGGATTTGGATGATGAGGATATGGAAAGTAGTAGGAGAATCCATCCTCCGCCCTCTTTTTACATCAAGTGATTCAAAACCACTACTCCCCACCTTTCTTGTCAATAGTCCTTGTGATTCTACTGCTCTTCCTTGTCTTAATCCCTCCCATCCTCCTCCTAGTTTCCCCTATCCCTGCTCCGGCTCACTATCTTGTTCCATCCTCAACTCTTCACCTAGTTTCCAAACCCCGGGTTGGTCTCTGGTTTAAAGGAACCCTAAGTTAAGTGAAATTGGTTTCATACTTTGGGAATTGTGAAATTAATTCTAAAAAACCTGTATGGATAGTAAAGAATCGCCCTAGTGCCCCCTTCGGTTCCGACTCCATTTGTTAATACCCCAAATTTCTCTAATCTATATGAAATTAATTATAAGCCCCGAAAGAACTTCCGGAAGCTCAAGGACATTATGAGCTGGTGAAAAAGAGCACTAATGGCCTTTTCACCATTCTAAGGGGCCCGTAAGGAAGTTTGTGATTTGAATGGTCGTAATAGAGATCTCAATAACAGAGTCATGGAGTTGGAGCAGAAGGTCAGTTGGGACCATAATGAGATTGATGGGCAGGACACCCCCTTAACGGAGAAAAGACAACAGTTGCAAGAGGAAAGATTGACTAGGTTGGAGAGCAATATGTCCAAGATAGGACAAAATATCAGGGCCACTGTGGCACATAATCATAAAATTTCCAGGCACAACACCATTATCATTAATGCTATGGTGGAAAAATTGGAAAAAAATCAAAAGGGATCGCTGGTCGTGGACTTGGATGCGGACAGAGGTTGTAGCAGTGCTGTTGTTGAAGGGATTTCGACTCGCACCAGGGCTAACACGAAGAGGAAGGCCCCTGCTTCTCCACATATGGTTCAAATCCTCAAGCAGGGATTACAAGATATGAGTGAAGTTGAAAAGGAAGCCGAGGAGCTGATGAACATCTTGGATTAGTGTTGTTGTGGCTATTTCTGGCTTTTTGGCGGTCCTTTTTTGGACCCTGTTGTCTCTTTTTTTGCTATCGTTTCCTTTTTGGGACAGCTGTCTGTTTGTTCGGACTTTTTTTTCTCTATCTTTGTTTGTTTTAACTTTGTGGTTTCAGGTCCTTGTAAAACCTGCTTTTTCCTTTTCAAAACATTTATTAGTAAAGAAAAATATTTGATGGCATGCACAAAAAGACAAGTTTTGATTTATTTATCTTTTTATATTTTATTTCAGGAATAGGTAGTAGGGTGATTAGTTCCCATTGTAAAGTGTGCATAATGTACATTGTATTTTAGAAAAAGGGATGAAAATTGGGTAAGACACCATCTCCAATTGGACCATGAGGTGGTGGTGCAGTTGAAGCTAGAGTAAATGTCTTATGCATATTGAGAACTATGAATTTCATGTTCATTTTTTGTATCACAAACTTTTTTAGAAAGAATTTTAAATCCATGGCCATATTTCTTTTCTAAATAATTGAGTATGTCACTAGCTTAGTTTGTATAGGATGGATGAATGTTTTTGGGTAAATTTATTGTCTTTATTAGCATTAAAAAGAGAATTTATACACAATGGTAAAGGGATAAATATAGTAAAGGAGTATCTATATGATATTAAGAAAACATAGTAAGTGAAGGTATGGTAGGCTTTATGGGATTTTGGCTAGGGTGATTGGGCACAGTTGGAGGATGGTGTATGGTTTATTCATGCTTGGGTGTTATGTTTTAAGGATAATTTTGGTTTTAAGGGTAGGTAAGGTTTTCTTGGAAGGCTATCAATGATCTCTTCTTCTTACACGCATATATCCTCACTAGGAGGGAATATATTGAGAGAAAATTATATAGGAGCTTATCACTTTTTGGAGAAGTATTACCCAAAGATACAGCATGAAACATCAATCAATGATTTCAAAGAAGTAATCATTTTCCAAAGCACTTTGACATTAAGAAAGTTGAAAATAGAAACTAAGAATAGATCTAGGTAGAAGACTTGGAGAGATTATTGTCACCAAAATTTGGCCCAAAATATCCAAGAAAAGGGCCCTAGATCCCTAGACTTAATGAGTTAAGTTTCAAAGTTTTAAAAGTCTAGAAATGTACTTCAGTGTCTAAGGATCCTAATTTATAGATTTTCAATTTTGGCAATAGGTAGATTTTTAGAAATACACAATATTTCAATTTTTCATATCTAAAACATAATTATGCATACACTTTTAATATTTTGAAATAATTCAATGATTCAAAAGGGAAATTTTATCATAAAATACAATAAACCACTAGACCTAGTTTGAAAAATCTAGAAATTGAAAATTCTTTATCTTTTGAAATGATCAACACAATGTAAATCTTTAAATTTTCAACAATATATGCATGCATCAATGACAAATTAAAACAATTTTACATTTTTTTCAAACCTTAACATGACCTAATTAATATTTTACAATGCAATAATTGACTAGATGTATCTTGCAAAAAATAAAATTAATAAATATTTTGTAATTGAAAATGTTATGCAATATTTAATTTGTTAATTTTTTTATCCAATTTTTGTTGCATAAATTAAAAGTTAAAACTTTTGAAAGATGTGTTCAAATTTTAACATGAGATAATGTTGATTTAAGAAGGTTTTGAAGTGCACAAATGTAAAGGTTTTCCTAAAATGATGTAGTAAAAGGGGTTCTGTTGTCTAAAACCACACTTCTTTCCAAGATCACAAGGGACCGGATTGTGTTGATCTCAAACACCCACTTGGCTACTAACCCCAAAAAAGGAGCCAAAATGGTGAGTAAATGTTTCAATCATTATGGTAAAATGTGAATTGATAGTGATTAGATGACTTTTAATTGATCTAATTTTATAATTCAAAGATGCACCTGGGTATGTGCAGGATCATGATGGGCCAAAAGTTGGCAATATGATGGGTATGTGGCTAACGATTTATTTTTTACCCAAAATTGATGAAACAAAAAGGGTTTTTAAAGGAGATTCTTAGCTTTCCACCAATATAAATTATGCTTTATTTTGAATTTAATAATTATTATTCATTTTCTATTCAAATTACGACTAAATTCTAATTGATAGACTAATTAAAAACATCTATAGCTTCAAATGGTATCATATTTTTCAAATCCAAAACATGTATCACATTATATGCTTTGCATACTATAGGATTAAAAAAAAAAAGAAAAATTGAATTTCATGAAGTTTTGACAAAGTTAAGGTGGTCGACATAATGAAGTTTTTATATTTTTAAATTTGTAATAAAAATTATAATTAATTATTTACTTGGAAAAAAATTAATTACAAAATATGCATCAAAGATCTGACATGATTCCTTTTTACTTATATCTAAATATTATGCAATATTATCATTTTATTGTGGTTAGGGTGGTCAAACAAATGCCTACTTCTTATTTTTTCCCTGAAATTTAAGTACTACTGCATTGAAATTTCAAATTTTCACCAAATAGATTTTTTTGTTTTTTAAACAAACCTAGTAGTTTATAAACTACATTCAATTTTCTACAAATTCTATTCTTACACATTTTTAAAACAATATAGATAAATTATTCAAATTTTTATGTCAAGTTGCCTAACTCTAATTTTTCTAATTTTTTTGCCACATAAGGGCCTGTTTTTTCCATGATGATCCCCATTACTACCCACCTGTGGTTTTAATCTGATGATAATGCACTGAATTGTTATGATTATTAAAAATACACAATAGAGAACCAAAAAATAATTTAAAATAAATGAGCATAACATAGAAGAACTTAATTATTTTATTGGGAAACTAAATCTAGCTCCTAAATCACACCTATCCCAATTTTTGGACAATTAGAAATGATCTCAAATCACCTACACTACAACACTAGTAGGAAGAGGGGGAATGATGGATCAGGGTTCAAATCCTTCTTAAAATTGTGTGTGTAATGAATGTGATTTAAAATTTGACTCAATTTGAAGATGCAATGATGTTCCTAGGTAAACTATGAAAATGGAGCAATCCATTATGACTTCAGATAAATTTAATGCAAGAAGACAAAAAAATATAAAAATGTAGAAGGAAAACATAGAGGAACTGGGGATATAAATTTGATGTAGATTCAGCTGGT
Source organism: Sequoia sempervirens (assembly GCA_007258455.2). Classification (NCBI taxonomy): domain Eukaryota; kingdom Viridiplantae; phylum Streptophyta; class Pinopsida; order Cupressales; family Cupressaceae; genus Sequoia; species Sequoia sempervirens. The sequence continues at coordinate 30,203 of VDFB02199879.1, forward strand.
GTAGAGCATGGTGCACTATAGAATATCCTCCTTTTTTGTAAGATCTATAAACATAGACTTGATTTCCCTAGTATGTAGCTCTTGTCCTCTTGGGGGTATTGTCAAAACTTCATTTGATGATGAGAAAATTTATTTTTCATGTCTTGACAACTTGTAGGCTTGAATACATGAGTGAGAAATTAGTCCTTCATCTTCATCCAAATATCCTTAACCTAAAAACCTACATACATGACAAAGGGGGGGATTATGCCATATAGGGGCTTTCCAAACCTAGTTAGGTATTTCTACATCCATAATGGCTATGATGATGTGCTAAGAGAGCCTACTCACAAAAGGGTGGAGGCTAAATTATAAAAAGTATAAATTAAAAAAATGATGCAACTCAACAATCAAATTTGCATTCCTTGATGGACTTGTGTCATCTACTAATCAACTTCAAGGATAATTTGATAGCTTAATTGTTGTCCTACAAGTGTTAGTGCTCATAAAAATAATAATTATAAAACATGAACAAACTTACATGAAAACATGATTCATGCTTGACATGAATAAATTTTTCTAAATGCTAACAATTTTTCTCTTGATTGCTCTTGAATGCTTGTTAGGATGCTCAATTTTTCACAATAAAAGTACTAGGATTTCAAATGATAAAGTTCTAGTGTTTATATGCAATTCTTCTAATTTCTTGAAAATCAAATACCAATAGCTAGCAATTAAAACTAAAAATTCAAATGGGGCATGTCTGAGGATGTGGTATGCCAAGCAGGGCCCTTAAGTGGCAAAAATTGAAAAATGGAGTGTTAGGAAACTTGACATAAATATTTGAATAAGTTATCTATATTATTTAAAATATTTAAGGAGTAAATTTGTAGAAAATTGAATTTAGTTTCACAAAATGCTAGGTTATTTTAAAAATAAATAAAATCTATTTGGTGAGAATTTGAAATTTCAATGCATTGGTACTTAAATTTCGGGGAAAAAATAAAGTAGATTACAGTAGAGCCCTAGCCATAATAAAATGATAATATTTTTTTGCAGCCAATATTTTATATATAAGTAGAGGACTCATGTCGGATGGTACTATATTTTTTGTAATTTTTTCCAAGTAAATAATTAATTACTTGTTTTTTGTACAAATTTTAGAAAATATAAAAACTCGTCTGTCGACACATAACTTGGTCAAAAATTCATGAGAATTTAATATTTATTTTTTAATCCTATAGTATGTGAAGCATAGAATGTGACACATGTTTTGGATTCAAAAATATGATACCGTTGAAAGTTATAGATGTTTTCAATCAGCCCTATCGATCCCAGGGACTTTAATTATTAATTCTAATAGAAAAGTGATAATAATTATTTATTAGAGAATTCAAATTAAATAATAATTATATTTTTGGAAAGCTGAGAATCTCCTCTACAAACCCTTTTTCGTTTCATTATTTGGTGAAAAAAAAAGTCATTCACGACCCATACCCTACAAATATTGTGCCACTTTTGGCGTGCCATGATCACGCACATACCCAATAATTAAATACCAACACTAACATATTCAAATTAGAGCCAAAAAGAGGTGGTATAGGGTGTGGTGTGCCCTAGATCAGACCCATTATTTTCAAGGTCCAAAGTGTCAAGGAAAAATAATGGATGTTTATTTTTATTTCCCTTTGTTTGATTTTCTAAAGATATTTGTAAAATGGGTAATTAAATGCATAATAATTAGGTCCAAGCACATAAGGGGGAGCTAAACCTATTGTAAAAGTGTCAAACATGACAATTTTTTACATTAAATTTAGCACCCACTTTAGTGAGAGTATGAAATTATTCTCAAACTCACACTAAAGTAAGAATGTGTTAAGAGGGGTTCAATTTTCCTAATATTGAAGAGATGTGATGATGTTGAATCTAGCAGATGCACTAGCCCCTAGGATTCAAGAACTTATGGTAAAAAACATGAGGACATAGGAACACACATGTGAAGTGGAATACAATATGACAAACATGAGAATCATGATGGAAGCACAACACACAACATAACATAATACAAATAAGATGCAACCATAATATAAAAAAAATGTAGAAATGATACAAACATAATACCAACATGTGACGGGGGTAAGATAGTCATGACTAGTAAAATTTGTAGAAATCATATTGGGGTCCATACCCAAGGAAGACATGAGTCATGAGATGAAAATTATGATGTTATGGGTGAAACCATAGAAAAAGAATAATGAGATTGAATAAGTGAAGTCCTATTCACTGGAGTGAGCTTTACATTAGCAAATGTGAAACACAAGGGCTAGTGAGGACAAATTTTCTCTAGGTGCAATCTCATATCAACAATACCTAGAGCTATAGTCCCCATAACTTTTCTAAGGTGCTACACAAAATTATCAAAATTCCAAGCCAATGCATCACCACTTCCTTTTTGTGTAGACAAAGTGGAGCACATAATGGAATGCATGCCCCCACCTTAAAGTAATTGCTAACGCCAACTATGAGAAAATTCCTTTAAGGTGGAGTAAGACAATATACACAACATGAAAGACCATGAGAGCTTATTGAAAAACCCTATGGAAGATGTATGTTCCCAATAGAGATAATTCATGACAAGGGGTTTTCCCCAAGACAAATCCACAAAACAAGATAAAATATGACACATAAGGTATCTACGGATCTAGGGTTAGTATAAACCTTTGATAATATATAATATAATTATAGTCAGAATTGACATCATTCCCCCAAAATACTCATGGAACTATGATACAGTGGAAGAAAGGCACAAATAAATGACAAAAAAAAACCTTTTTGGGTCAACATGAAAGAGACCTAATTGTCCCAACACCTTGCATCATCCCCAAAAAGACAACAATTTTTATGACATAAATAAGAGTGAAGATACAAATAGATTGATATCACAATAGATTCATTTATTTTGTATCCTTGTTCCAATAAGAACAATGAGGTTCATCCAAATAAAATTAAAAAACACAAAGGCATGCCAAGCAACACATCACAAGAGATCACATCATGTGCAAACAAACACATATTTAAAATACAAACACAAAAGGTACCATACAATATGTTGATCTAAATAAAATTGTCCACATACCAATCTTGCTCATCGTAAATGGAAAGTGAACTTGATATAATAAAGGGACTATAGTAAATGGTCTATAATGAGTGTTGCAATGTTCAACACATGGTGGATTTCTCTAAATAGGAGGATCATCATGGTTGCCCCCATTTAAATTCTTTGATTTTGAGAATATAAGAGCGATTTCATTATGATCTTTTTATTCTTCTATCTTATCTTTTTCTTCTTCAGCATCCAAATTTATTACAATAAGTGGACTATGAATAATATCATCCATATTTCATTTCTCATTCTTTGCTTAGGTTGGGATAGATATGGTTCAATTTCATGTGAACTTGTGAGGGTGGTGGCACAGATTTAGGTGATGATGAGGATGGGTGGATGGGAG
>VDFB02199880.1:0-18753 GCA_007258455.2 Sequoia sempervirens
GCAAGGGCCGTACCATCTCTTCTGAAGGATTCACATTGTTTTCTTCACCTCCTGTCTCTGGCAAGGTTGGCGCCTTGGTTCCTGGATATTTTTGGAGGTACTAAATTGGAGCTGCATGCTTGCCGTTTTTATTTCACATCATCATTATTGCTTCAGCCGCCATTGGAGAAAATCAGGTTTTTTCTTCATTTAATAAATTTGTATTTCTTTCATACATTGAAACTGGCTTTTGTAAATCATCTGGAAGTGCAATATATTGAAACGCCAACCTTTTGTGATCAAGTTTTTAGCTTATTCAGTGATCTAGAATTTATTTGGAATTTTCTAAGTATTTCTTAGAAAAATCGCATTTTTTATTAATTGCCTGAAAACCTCAAAAATCACAAAAAACCAAAAATTTGCAAAAATCAAACAAAGACAATTAGGGTTGAATCGAGAGAACCACAGGTTACGGCGGTGAGTATCGAGCATAGATCTCCACGCCATCACACGTACTTTTACCGGTGCTTTTCTACGGGAATACGATTGCATTTACGGGTTGCAGCATGAACCGAGGATATTATTGTTATACGAGTGTTGAGTACGGGCAAAGGCGAAGATTGGAGCGAGGTCCACGCAGATTCGAGAAAGGTCCGGACAATATGGGTGTGCTTGGTTTTCCGCAGATCCGGCTCGGGCGGCGGTGTAACTTGATGTAGCAACCCTAATGGCAGAACGTGAGCCTTCCTCAGAGACTCGCAGGGATCTAGGGAAGACACATGCAGAGGGTGATATCACCGATGAGGAGTTCAGAAGGAGACACGATAATATGATGGATATGATGTCTCAGTTGATGGGTACTATTAGACAGTGCACACCCACACAGCCACATTTCATTCAGATTGGTCAGACGAGCGGGACTGCACTCGTGGATCAGCCATTAGCATCAGCACCTAGACAGCCGTCTCGGATCTATCAGGAGCGTAGGCCAGGACAGCCTACTTTCTTACCTAGGGAGACTCCACCTCAGACTCCAGGGGCCGAGCATCATCTACAGCATCAGGAGTTTCAGCCACACAATGGCATGTCAGTGGCAGACTTGACGAGATTTCATGGCGAGTACATGTCTTTAAGCACGAGAATCAAACCGAGGCACTTACATTTCATGAGTTTATAGATGTCTATAGAAGCCCGAGGAGGAGGTAGATTTGGTCATTGGAGCCCCCACGACGCTCCGGCAGCGTACTGGTGAATAGGGAGCTGCGGTATCACGGTGAGTAAGACCGCTGCCATATTTTGATGGGTCAGAGAAGACATCATCTAGGTCTTGGGTCCAGAAATTGGACAACTATCTGTCACTTAGGCCTATGCAGGAGGATGAGGCAATTAAATTTGCCACTTTACATCTGGATGGAGTAGCGCATGATTGGTGGCACCACGGCATGTACACATTAGGCCATCATGCGGTTAATACCTATCAGGAGTTCACGAGCAGATTGATAGAAAGATTTGATAGGAAAGATCCAGAGTTGTATTTCAGAGAGTTGGCTCAGCTCAGACAGACTGGTAGTCTGGAAGCATACATTGGCGAGTTTCAGAGAGTGGCAGTCATGGTGACTGGCATTTCAGAGAGGAGACTCATTATATTATTTGTTGAGGGTTTGACAGAACCCATGAGAGGTTGGGTCAAGGCGTTTGATCCTACTACACTTCAGGAGGCGATGCGGAAGGCAAGGAGTATGGAGCTTGCTGCTCCGAAGAAACAATTTCCGCCTAAAACAAATAACTTGCCTATTGAGGAGAGTCATGCACCAGTTGCAGAGCCTAAAAGGAAACCAGTTGCAAGAATTGATGATGCAACTCGGGAGGAATGCAGGAAGAAACAACTTTGTTATTGGTGCAAAGCACCCTACAGCAAGGAGCACGATTGTCCTTTGAGACCGAAGGGCAGAGCCAACTGCGCCATGTGGGTTTACTATGATGATGACGAGTCTGATGATTCAGACCAGCAAGTTGTTTCAAAACATGCAGAGGCCGGGAATGCCTCTACAGAGTTTGGGCCCGATGCCAACTTATCCCCGTTGGTATTATCTACTAGTGTACGGGATGACTCATTCAGGTTTAGGGGATTAGTGGAAGGACAGCGATGTATTGCTATGCTCGACACTGGAGCCACACACAATTTCATTGATGAGGGCTTCGTCAGCAGATGTAGACTCCAGACAGAGGATTTCGTTGGATTCAGAGTTCGGGTGGCAGATGGATATACACTCACTTGCACTCGACGGATTTGTAATCTCACTCTCATGCTGAATGATTATGAGTTGCAGGCAGATTTTTATGTTGTCAACTTAGGCGGGATGGATTTAGTGTTGGGTATGAGATGGCTGCAGGACATCAGTGTGTTCACCCTCAACTTGCCTAAAATGGAGATGAGATTTGAGGTACAGGGCAAGAAATATGTGTTGAGGGGTATTACAGATGGCTGCCTTCGTTCTATCTCTCTCGTTAGTGGGAAGAGCGAGAAGGTAGAGAAGGATTTTGTGCAGATCAGGCATGGTTATGCTCAGTACCCCGGGGGTTCTGAGGCAGTCGTTTGGGATCAGCCTAGTGGTTTGGTTCCGTTTGTGACCAATCCATTGTTTGAGACAGATGTTATATCTTCATACGACAACCCGCTCTTTGAGTTTGACATGGGTAACCCACCTGATCCTGGTCTTGAGCAGAGTGATGATAGCGTTTGGGATCCTACTAGTGCACTAGGATTTCAGACTCAGCTCACGGAGGAGTATCACAGTGTGTATATGGTGCAGAGTGCATATGGCTTCGTGATTGATCCGCAGGTACACAATTTGTTTCAGGTGCACAGTTCTAGCATGCACATGCTTGATATGTTGGATGATAGTATATCTCGTGCAGTTTTAGGGGGTAAGTGTTGCTTGTCGTTTGACTTGCCTCCTGAGTTTCTTGATCCTATGCCGGACCGCACTGAGGTTAATGGGGAATGGTACTCTTTCCTTGCTGATCAGTTGTGGGAATTACAGGAGTCCGTTGTGGCCAGCAGGAACATTGTCCGGTACTATCCTTGGGATCCAGGTGGTGCAGTGCAGCTGTATTTGCAGAGATTGCTTGAGGACAAGCAATTTCAGGGAGGGCGGACTGTCATGTCCCCGCTTTAGCTGACACTGTTTGTCGAGGAGTTAGCCTATAATTTCGATCCTCGTAGGCTGACAGGGTGTGCAGAGGATCATCGGAGGTAGTTACTCAGTGTTTGGTAGCTCCAGTTTGCAGTTGTGTCAGGTTGGGCCTTCACAGAATCTTCCAGAGTGCTTTTTCAGGAACTTTCTATTTTTAGAAAGTTAGGTCAGGCGGAAGCTGCTATTTCGGGCAGGGCACCTGGTTCAGCCATTCAGCTCAGGATCGACCCAGTTCAGCAGTTGGTTGATTTGACGGAGAAATAAGAGTAATTAATGAGTTATTAAATATTTAATAATTTGACTTTATATTAAAGTCACTTTATTGAAGTATTTAAATATTTAATTAATTTGGCCTGTTATAAAGTATTTAATATACTTTATAATAAAGTATTAATTTTTGATTTAATGAATATTTATTATTCATTAAAATAAGCGCCAATTATTAAATAGATTTCTCCTAAGTCTTGAAAAGACGAATTTAATCATTTTATTAAATGATTATTAAAAAAGAGCATTGGGTCGAATTTTATTGAAGAGGATATATATTTTGCAGTCAAGACAAATCGAACCATTATGAAATGTTATTCTAATTTGTCTTTTGCTCTGAGCATTGGAGTTTGCAAACCTTAGGGTTTCTGGCAGACGGACGTTTCTGGAGAACGAAAACTCTTCAGAGATCAGGCAGACTGAGGCTGTGCAATACCAGCTGAAGCTTGCACTTGGTGATTTCACACAGGGATCACAGTTTGGGTTTATTGACAGATTCATCAGAGATTTGCAGAGAAGATCATCTACCTTTTTGAGGCGAATTCATCAGAGGGCATTTATTTGAGATCTGGCACACATTTCAAGAGGCCGTACCTTTTTATTTATTGCTGCTACAGCAGGGCCGTACATTTCTATACCTTCAATAGCCGTACCTTTCTCTTTCAGGAAGTTACTTATTTGTTATTCACTCTTGAGCAGAGGGTTTCAGAGCACCTTGATTTCCTGGAGGGTTGCAACGTTCTTATGAGAACAGAGATCCTTATTTTATTAAGCCGTCCTCTTTCATCATTTAATGCTGCTGTACAAGCCGTACCAGCAAGGCCGTACTTCTTCATCACAGGGAAATATTTTATCTCCTTCAGCTTATATCTTCAGGATCTTGTGCGCCTAGGCTTCTCTGGGGCTATTCTTGGAGATCTTGCATTGTATTCGAAGTCTGGAGAATTCATTCTTATTACTGGCCGTACCATTCAGCATTTAATGCAGCCGCCATTTCTAAAATACCAGGTTCTTTAATAATTTTTTCTAGTATTGCTTTCCTTGTTCAGATTTTGACATTGTAAAAGCTCAAATAAGATAATATATTGATGCGCCTTGTTTCCTGAGCAAGATCTGAGACATTCAATGCATTTATGAATTTTTTATGAATTTATTAAGCATTTCTAGAGGAATCGCAATTTTCCTTTTTGCCTGTAAAAACTTCAAAAACACAAAAAAATCGAAAACTTGCAAAAACCTTCAAAAATCAATTAGGGTTTGAATCAGAGAACCACCAGGGTTGACATCTTTTCATTGATGATGGAATTAGTCTTGTCATGAAATGCTAGCAAGGTTTCTTCTTCCTTTTGTATCCAAGTAGATTAAATTCATGCAAGTAGCTTACTTAGGTGTGTGGTGTTTTATTGAGATAGCTTCGCTTTATTCCATACCACTAGCGGCTTGTTGATGATAAGTCTGCCTTGTGTGGTCAACTGGATATTACATTGAGTTTAACTTCGGTTGTGATTTATATGCTTATATGCATCGTTGTGATGGTGTATGCATGTTAAGTCATAACTTGAACATCTTTTGCTATTTCCCTTGAAGATTGAACCGATTTTGCTGAGGCTGTCCGACGGAGGCTAGGTGAAATCCGGTTGAAGTCTATTGAAATGAAGCTCCACATATCTTGCATTTAGAATAGAATATAAATTTCTTAGGCCCCTTTCCTCCTTTACTTTCCGCATTTTCTGATTAGTTTTAGGAAAGGAACCACATTGCCAAATCATATACGTAAGAATCCCCTTCAAACTACATATCAGCTGCTAACTGTGAGAAATCTGAACAACTGCGTAAGTCCCCTCGTACGAACACAGCAAAACACATCAACCAATCTGGGTCTATTCGCACTTAAGGAACCTTGGAGTTGAACATGCAAACTTTCTCGCAATCTTAGCGCATGGAATACTTTGATCAAGAGAGAACAGAGTAGCCCCAAACTATTTTGTTCTTCGGCTGTTTGGTATGTGGTCACAAAACAGCATCAGCGAGTCATAATGCTGCTTTCGGTATGGTAAAAAAGTGGAAAAACTGAAGCTCATTTTCAGCTTCCTTGGCTGCCTGCATGAAGGACACACTTCATCTGAATTTCCCTATGATGATTGGGAAGTCAAGTCCTCCCTTCTTCTTCTTCTTCTTCATCTTATCATAAGTGATGAGTTGCCTAGATATTTCTAACGTCAAGATCCTGTTTGTAGGGTATTTGGGAAATCTATACGGATACGAAAAGAACCCTTGCAACCTAATGTAAGTAAATTTTGGAAACTGGATAAACCAACATCCGTACCTTTCTATCAATTCCTGAGCCTCCTTAGAGATCCTGTGATGAGTTCTTTCCTGAAGTGATCTCGTAATGTGCATGGTGAAGGCGTCATTGACCCTCTTGTAATGGGATGTGCTTGTCAAGTGCAGCTGAAGACCAGCCTCATGAATCTTGAACTGCTGAGGGCCACACCCAATCGGCTCCTTCTATGATATTCCTCTGTACTTTGTCATACGAGCCAACATGTAGACAATGTATGAACCCATGTAGAAAGTTTTCGTTCTCCTCAAACTTCGTAGTTGCTCGTGTAAATTATCACTAATCATCACTGCCCAGTTAATATGCTCGTTGCCTTCCAGCACGAGGTTGATGTAGTAAAACATCCAAGGTTCAAAGATGAACGCCTGGGGACAGCCTCCAACTCTGTTGAGCATCATAATCAGATCACAATATTCTTGCTTCAAATCATCTGAGATAATCTACCTCGGCAACTTCGTGCGAGTGGGCTTGGGCTTGTTCATCCAACAAGAGTTTATCATATCGGCACATCTTTCAAATGTTGAAGCATACATACGCTCAGCACGTTCTCTCGTCTTGTAAATCATCTTCTCGTGTGAAGGAATCCCAAATGCTTCGCCAATAGCTGCAGGCGTGAAGTTGGCGAACAACTTGCCATCCGGTGAAGTGATAGTCCTTCAGTCTGGATTGTAATAGTTAGCACACTCCATTATTAACTCCGGACACTGAATGGCTGGCGGAAAACCAGCAGCTGCATATAGTCCACTCCTGACAATATTGTGAGAAGTGATCGAAGGACAATGGCCTCCAACTGCCATCATTCGACTTTTCAAAGCCTCCATATTGAAAGAACCCAGGTAATGTTAGCTAGTTTGCCCAGCTACGAAGAGAATTTTGACTCCGGCAGGAAAGACTTGCCCAACTTCTTGATGACAGCCTGTCTGGACGCATTTGCCTTGCTGGATTCAACATTATTTTCTTTGCCAACCACTCTTACTTCAGCCATTCTGCAAAAACAAAAGATAGTCATCAGCAATTTAACTTAGAAAAATCAAATCACATCAGGGCTGTCAGCAGAATTTCGAAATGAGAAGCTGTAGCACTAAATTTCAATTTCAAACCTCAACTTCTCCTACAGCAACTTCAAATTTTAAACACTTAGAAAATTTTCCTGTAGCAATACCACTTCAGCATTTAGAGAAAATCTGACCCAAGCTAGCCTCAGCACTTCTCAACTTCAAATTTACCTCGCACTCAGAGCCAACTTCAAATTTCTCCACACCAAGTTTTAGCTTGCACTTCAATCTTCTTTCACTTCAGAGCTCAAATCGAACTTGCCAGCTGATGGAGAAAATAACATAACTTCACAGTTCATATAGCCAAGTCGATTTCTAGAAGAAGCTCACTTTAGCCAGTTCATTCAAATTTCAAATTTCCCTCCTCTAGCAACTGCAACACTTGTCATCCGACGTCTGGAATATCTTGACCTTCTAGAATTTCAAAAAGATTCACTAGCATTTTTAAATCATCCTTTGAAAATATTAAATCCAACTGCTCCTTAAGGAATTCACTTCACCAGCTGAGGTCTTGACAATTTGATTTTACCCATCTCTGACTCGAGAAGATTATTCTCACGAAAAATTAAATCCATCTAGGCATTCAACTACAAATTCATCCTTCAAGGCATTTTATTTTCAAAAAGAACGTTTCTATTCCTTGCCTTAGAAAATTTTAAATTTTTACTTAGGAAATCCCATTATTCAGGCGCCCATCAAAAATCTTCATCTTGAAAGCCTTGGTGAGGTGTGGAAAATTTTAAAATCAACTCTTTGCTGGGAATATCTAGTACCCAGAAGAAAATTCCCTTCAGAAAGCATCAAATTCATGTGTCTACAAACGAAGGGGTACTTTTAATTTTTTGAATTTTAGACCTTAGAAAAAATATTTTGCCATCAAATTTATCTTCATTTTTTACCTTTGGGCGTATTTTCTAGCTTTGCCTTGACAATTTTCCTCAACCTCCTGAAGCCGGCACATTCTGACGTATCCACTGCCAATTCATTCATGCCTCAGAAAATTTCATCACCTCCATCAAACTTAGGCGTATTTCCCTCTAGGGGAGGAGAGACTTCAACACTTAGAAAAATTTTATCACCTTTCATGAGCATGGGCGCATATAGGGGGTCAAGGAGGAATTTTAAAGTACTTAGACAAATTTGTTCACCACTATCTGCCTTCATTTTGGGCGCATTTTGCTTGGGGTGAAGGAATTAACAACACTCAACAACCTTTTCCTAGAACCACTTCTGACTTGGGCGCATTTGGAGACCCCTGCAAGATTTTCACACTTAGAAACTTTTTTATCCACCTAGCAAGTTGGGCGCATTTGGCATGTCAAGCAGGAATAACCCTACGCCTTGGTAAACTTTTCCTTCACACATGTTGGAGATGGGCACATTTGGGGGTAGGAGGAGGAATTTCCACACTTAGACAATTTTTAATCACCAATTCTCCTTGAGGGCGCATTTGAGGGTAGGAGGAATTTCCGAACACTTTAGAAACTTGTCTTAGCTTCACTTTGAATATGGGCGCATTTGGAGGGTCAAGGAGGAATTTCCACTTGCCTTAGAAAAAATTTCATCACCATCTCTCCCCTTGGGCGCATATGGGATCTCAAGGAGGAATTTAGCACTTAGCATATTTTCTCTTCGTCCTTCAAAGCAAGATGACATGGGCGCATTTAGGGGGTCCTACAGGAATTTTCATGCCTTAGAATTTTCTCCATCACCATCTCTCCTTGAGGGTGCATTTGAGGGGTCAAGCAGGAATTTTAACAGTTGAAACTTTTTCCATCCTTCTGCCAGTCTCATATTGGGCGCATTTCATAGGGGGTGAAGGAATTTTCTCAGACTTGGACATTTCTTTGGCTCGCCTACCCTAGTTTACTATATTTAGTAAGTACCCCGATTTTCACTCTTCTGAAGCTTGGATTGATTTGGAATTCACGCCACAGGATCCTCATGATCTAGTTGATCTGTTCACATTGCCATCTTGTGTCGACCTGCTATTTATAGCATGTTTCTGGATGTGTTTTACTATTTATAGTAACTACTCAATTTCAGGACTTCTGCAACTCCGTTCAACTTGAAATTTGAATGACATGATCCTCATGGGTAGACTTGCCTGTTCACACTAGCGCTTGCTGTTGACCTGCTATTTATAGCCTGTATCCGGAGTGGCTTACTATAAATAGTAAGTGCTAGGATTACCTTCAAATTTTACCAATGGATAGCTTAAAAGATACTGATCGCAGTGGGATACACCGCTTTTCGAAAATTCTGGCGTTTGACCCCTCATTTTGGGTCCCGAAGGTGGAAACCCTAATTTGACTTGCATGTTGCTCAAACGATCTCTGTTTGACCCCGTTTCTATTACACTTTGCTCTATTTGTGATAATGAAGTACCAAGAAGCTGCCGAAATGGTCCTGCTAAAAATAGTAAGTGCCTGAAAAAGTGACCAACTCCGCTTACATGTCACCCTGCTGCGTAGCTCTTGAAAAACCCACAAAGAATAACCTGACATGCATCAAAAAGTCCTGCATGCAAACCCTAAAAATAGCCTCTGAAGACAGCTCTTGAAAAAGGTCTTGATCTTGATTTGCATGTTACATCACTGCGAAGCTTTCGAAAAACCCACAAAGAATATCAAGACATACGTTGAAGACTCCAACATGCAAACCCTAAAAATAGCCTCCGAAGGCTTAGTGCTAAAAGTTCTCATTTCATCTTGCATGTTATACCACCGTGCAGGTCTTGAAAAACCCATAAATAATCTCCAGACATACATTGGAAAACTTCGCATGCAAACCCTAAAATTAGCTCCTGAAGGTGATACTTTCTAAAAATAGAAAGTTGTCAGTTTCGGCTCAAATTTCGCAAACGAGCAACTTGACGTGCTCTGGATGCAATGTGGCAGATAGAACTTCAACAGTGCTGAGAAAATGCCCCAAATCTGGTACTTACTAAAAATAGTAAGTTGTAGGAATTCACTGAAATTTTGTTGGGGACCTGCTAGGAGCTTACCGACTGCAGTGCCAAGCTTAGATTTCAATTTGCTCACTCCACTTGACCTCAAATTGACTGGAAGATCCAAAACCCTAATTCTCAGACTTAGCCAAAATCTCAAATTTAAGCTCAAAGACAGGCACACCCCAGAAAGGCAGATAGCAGAAAGAGAGAGACAGAGAGAGAGAGAGAGAGACAAAACCAAAGCCAAAAGACGAGGAATGGAGCAAAAATTAGGGGGTCCCCATTTTAAATGGGGTGATGTGTGAAAAGGTCACAATAGGGTCTAAGGACATAGCTTCTCATTGCAACCTTTCTTCAAAAGACATATCTCTTTGTTTTAATTATCTAGTTAATGCTCTTCTAACCATTGTTCGGGAATAATTAATTTATTAATATTATTCCTTAGATATAATTTTCCTATCTCAATGTATTCGATGCTATAAATTGAACGGTCCCTGTTCATTGTCAATAGGATTGATCACTATTAGTAATTAATATGCTTCATATCAAATCTACTTCACGATAAGACCATCACTCGATATCATGCATTGTGGCGGCTCTTCGATCCAAGTATAATCAATATGTAAGTGAAATTTGATGGTCCAATATCCCATGATCTTGATCTTCCACATAGTATCCGCCAGCAGTGATTAGTGGCAGAGTTTATAATAACTTATAGTGGCACTTCAAGAGAAATAGTGTCGTGATTTGTCTATCAACCCTAATGACTATTATTGTTGTGACCTTTTAACACATCACCCCATTCAAAATGGGGACCCCCTAATTTTTGCTCCATTCCTGTCTTTTGGCTTTGGTTTTTCCCGCTCTCTCTCTTTGTTGCTTGTCTTTCCGGGGATGTGCCCATCTTTGGGCTTAAATTTGAAATTTTGGCTAAGTCTGTAGAATTAGGGTTTGCGCTCTTCATGTCAGTTTGAAGTTAAATTGAGTCAGCGAATTGAAGTTTAAGCTTGGCACTGCAATCAAAGGGCTTCCAACAGGTTCCCACTGAAATTTCATTGAATTCCGACAACTTACTATTTTTAGTAATTACTTGAATTGGACATTTTCTCGGCATTATTGAAAATTTTGACTTCTACCTTGCATTTCGAGCACCTTAAGCTACCTGCCTACAAATTTTGAGCTAAAATGAATAGCTTGCTATTTTTAGCAGTTCAGGCTTAAGGAGTCGTTTCTAGAGTTTGCATGCAGGATTTTTCAATGCATGTCTAGATACTCTTTCTGGGTTTTTCGAGACCTTTGCGATGATATAACATGCAAGTTGAGATGATAACTTTCAGCAGTTCAAGCTTCGAAGGATATTTTTAGGGTTTGCATGCTAAGTTTCTCAGTGCATATCACGATATTCTTTATGGGTTTCTCGAGAGCTCCGCAATGATGTAATATGCAAGCAGAGTTGATCACTTTTCAGGAACTTACTATTTTAAGCCAGTGCCCACATGCAGTCCAATTTATTGGGTTTTTCTGGGTTTTTGAGATCTCTTGGGCTATGTGACATGCAAACTCATCCGGCAAGCTGATTGGTCACTTTTTCAGACACTTACTATTTTTAGCAGGATCACTCCTGCAGCCACCCAGCGCTTCAGTATCACAAACAGAGCGACATGCAATAGTAACAGGATCAAGCGGAGATCGTTTGAAGCACATGCAACTCAAATTAGGGTTTCCAGCTTCGAGACTCAAGATGAGGGGTAAAACACCAAAATCTCTGAAAACGAATGTATCTCATTGTGATCAGTATCTTTCAAGGAATCCATTGGTAAAATTTGAAGGCAATCTGAGCACTTACTATTTATAGTAAGTTACTTCTGAAACAAGCTATAAATAGCAGGTCAGCGCGAGACACCAGTGTGAACAGGCTAGTCAACCCATGAGGATCACGTCAGTCAAATTTCAAGTTAAACGAAGTTGCAAAAGTTCTGAAATCAAGCAGTTGCTATAAATAGTAAGTCACCTCCTGAAACAGGATATAAATATCAGGTCGACACAAGATGGCAGTGTGAACAAGTCAGTTAAACCATGAGGATCCTGTGGCGCAAATTTCAAGTCAATCCAAGTTGCAAAAGTAAGAAAACCAGAGTATTTGCTAAAAATGGTAAACCAAAGAAAGCAAGGCAGGTAAGGAAGCATGAAAATTTCTAAGTCTGAAGAAGTTCCTCCTCACCCCTTGAAATGCACCCAAATTTGCTGAGGGTGATGGCTTGAAAGTTGCTAAGGCATAGAATTCCTCCTCCCCCTGTCAAATGCGCCCAAGGTGAAGTTGGCTGAAGGATGAAAAAATTTCTAAGTATGAGAAATTCCTGCTCAGCGCCCTAAATGCACCCTATCTAGAAGAGGCCAAGGAAAAATATTGTAAGTAGTGGAAATTCCTGGAGGACCTAGCAAATGCGCCCAAGGAGAAAGGTAGGGTCAGGAAAAATGGCTAAGTCTTGAAAAGTTCCTCCTCCACCCTTGATATGCGCCCAACTTGCAAGGTTATAGAAAAAAACACCAAGGCATGGGAAACTTCCTCTAGACCCCTCCAAATGCGCCCATCTCCAAGGAGGTTGAGGGAATTGTGTTAAGGCATGATGAAATGAAAGTATGAGGTCTAGAATGCACCCAAGTTAGGGAAGAAACAAGAAAAGTTTCTAAGTAAGAAAAAAAAGTTCCTCTAGACCCCCCTATATGCGCCCAACCTTGAGATGTTGATGATAAAAAATTTCCTAAGTGTTGAGTTCCTCCACCTATCAAAAGCACCCAAGGTGAAGTAAGACTTGTTTACTTTGAAATTGTTTCTAAGGTGTGGAAATTCCTTGACCACCCCAAGAATGCACCAATGTTGAGGAGAATGAGGAAAAATTTCTAAGTGTGTTAAAATTCCTCCTCCCCTAGTCAAGTGCACCCAACCTTGAGAGAAGATGAAGAAAGTCACTAAGGCGTGGGAAATGTCTTGACCACCCCTCTGAATGTGCTCAGCTTCATGAAGTTAGATAAAAATTTCCAAGGCAAAGCAAGAGAAGAACTATGCCCAGAGAGGAAGAGTAAGGATAAACTTTGATAATGAAATATTTTTCTAAGGTATAAAATGCAAAAATTAAATGTACCCCTTCGTAGTGATACACATGAAGTTTGCATTTTCTGAGGGGAATTTTCTTCTGGGTATTGGATATCTTCAATAAGGAGATGATTTTGAGATTTTCCATGCCTTGCCAAGGATTTTAAGATGGAAATTTTTAATGGGCGCCTATTTTAATGAAGTTTCCTAAGTAAAAATTAAAATTTATTCTAAGGCAAGGAAAGAAATGTTTTTGAAAATAAAACGCCTTAGCTTGTAAATTGAAACTGATTGACTTGGTGATTTTTGATGAGATTTCTGATCAAAACAATTCTTCTGAGCCAGTGTTGGATGAAATAACAAGGTGAATGCCTTAGCCAAATAAATGAATTTCTTAAAGGGAGCAATTAAATTAATATTTTCAGAGGGTGATTTCAAAATGCGAGTGAAGTAAAATACGCCCATGCCATGAAGATGAATTTTTGAAGTTCTAGAAGGTCAAATATTCCAAACTCCAGATGACAAGTGTTGCAGCTGCCAGAGAGGGAAATTCGAATTCTTGCAGGAGACGAGTGGGAATTTAATGACTCAACCAGAATTAGCCTCTTCTAGAAATTCAACTTGGCTCTAAGAGTTGGGATAATTTTTATTTTCTTCATCAGTTGTTGAGTATAAGCTGAAAATTAGAGGGTGAAGAAATTCAAAGTTGAGCTCTAAGGAAGGATAAATTCGAAGTTGAGAAGTTGTTGAAGTAAGCTTGGGCCGAAATTCTACTAAGTGTTGAAGGTTGTACTGCTGCAGGAGAAAGTTTCTAAGTGTCAGAAAATACTGCTAGAAGTGCTGAGAGTTCGAATTTGCTGAAGGGTGTTGAGGATGGTTGAAGCAGATAGAAGAGCGACTAGCAAGGAGAATAATGCTGAATCCAGACAGGCAAATGCATTACAACAGGCTATGATCAAAAAGCTGAGCAAATCTTTCCTGCCGGAGTCTAAGTTCTCTTCGAAGCTGGGCAAGTTGAGTGACACAAACCTTGGCTCTTTCAACTTGGAGGCTTTCAGAAGTCGAATGATGGGAATTGGAGGCCATCGTCCATCAGTCACTTCGCACAATATTGTCAGAAGTAGACTTTATGCAGCTGCTGGTTTTCCACCAGCAATTCAGTGTATGGAGTTGATCATGGAGTGTGCTAACTACTACAACTCAAAGCGAAGGACCATCACGTCATCAAACAGCAAGTTGTTTGCCAACCTCACGCCAGAGGCTATTGGAGAGGCATTTGGGATTCCCACATATGAGAAGATGATTTACAAGACGAGAGAACAGGCTGAGCAAATGTATGCTTCTACATTTGAAAGATGTGCTGATATGATAAACTCCCGTTGGATGAACAAGCCTAAGCCAACTCACACGAAGCTGCCAAAATAGATAATCTCAGATGACTTGAAGTAGGAGTATTGTGACTTAATTATGATGCTCAGCAAAGTTGGAGGATGCCCCCAGGCGTTCTTCTTTGAGCCTTGGATGTTCTACTACATCAACCTTGTGTTGGAAGGCAAGAAGCATGTTGACTGGGCGGTGATGATCAGTGATAATTTGCATGAACTCAAGAGTGTGAGGAGAACGAAGACATTTTACATGGGCTCATACATCATCTACATGTTGGCTTGGATGACAAAGTATAGAGGAATATCATATGAGCAGCCGACTGGGTGTGGCTCTTAGCAATTCAAAATTCATGAGGTCTGTCCACAGTTGCACTTGATGAGCATGTCTCACTACAAGAGGGTCAATGATGCCTTCACAATGCATATAACGAGGACGCTCCAGCAAAGAACTCATCACAGAATATCAAAAGAGGCTCAGGAGTTGATAGAGAGGTACGGATGTTGGTTTATCCAATTTCCGAAGTTTACTTATATCAGGCTGCAAGGGTTCTCTTCATATCCTTACAGATTGCCCAAATACCCTATGAATAGAATTCTGATGTTGGAAATATCTAGGCAACTCATTGCCTACGACAAGATTCAGAAGAAGAAGAAGAAAGGAGGACTTGACTTCCCGATCATCATGGGAAATTCAGATGAAGTTTGTCCAACCCTACAGGTAGCCAAGGAAGTAGAAAATGAGCTTCAGTTTTTCCACCTCTCTTATCATACCAGCAGACAGCATTATGATCCTCACAAGAATATCAGATGGATACTGTCAGAGGAATTCAGACATAAGGCACACATTGAGGACTTTTGGGCAAGTGCGTCGGATGAAGCTGAGATAAGGAAAAGGATGTTTTCCAAGATACCATTGAACATGATTAGGGAATGTGAGATTGTTCCAGTGCCGGACCAGGTTGACGAAGATGTGAATGTCATGTAGGCTGACTATGAGATAGTAAGGACACCGATCCTACTTCCGGATTGGTCTGAGCCAGAGATTATAGATTTGGATACACTTTGCATACCAATCCTGATATTCACAAGAGGATGGGTTGAAAGGCACGTGAACAGGCTCAAGAGCAGGTCAATCCCTCTTACTTATAATTTAATGGGAGATCACAAGCTGCCAACTATCAAGAAGAAGAAGCAAGTTACTCGAGATCCAGAGCCTCGAAGAGTAGAACCAGTCTAGCCGGAGCTTCTAAGAGTTGAGGTAGCATCACCTACGCCATTAAGGACTCATTCTCCAAGTATACAAGAGGTCTCACTGTTTGCTGATCAATGAGTGAGGTTGAATGAAGAACGGGGATTACAAGGGGCAAATCAGCCACCTTGTAGGGAGTCGGTTGGCCAAAGTGTCAATGTACCTAGAAGAGAAAACCAACAGGAGATAGAGGAAGAAACAGCCACAAATACTCGCTTCCAGCATGAGATTGAGGTAGCTCTGGAGGATGACACTACTACAAGATAGGAGGACCAAGGTTCAGGAGATACTCAGCCTGTAGAGGTTGGTAAGCCTCGTCAGGATGAAGTTAGAGAATAGGTTCATGAAAAGGAGGCAAGAAATGAGTAGCCATTTATTATTTCAGACTTGCAGCAGGTAGTGCCAGATTGGCTCAGAGACAGGATGAGAAGAGACCCCGTTGAAGAGACTGATCCAACAATTGAGATGGAAGAATATCTGAGTAGGATTAGCGTGCCTCCCACAAAGAAGAAGGCTAGGAAGTTTTCAAAGATCTCGACAAATGAAGATGGCTCTCGCACCCTTCACGTGGTTGTACCAAGGGTTGAGTGCGATCGAGATGAAGTCGTTCTAGAGAATTATGTGATCACCACCATGGAGTTGAGTCGCCCTACTGGAGTACAGATAATTGAACAGTGCGACAACTCCTATCAGACAATCAAGGACAGGTTGCTCCAAACTGAAGGCAAGTATAAAAGATTGAAGAGGGCGCATAAAACATTGATTGGTTATGTACAACACTTGTCTCATCCTTGTGGGCAAGAGAATCTGGCTATCGAGCTCCCAGCCGAGTTTCCCAGAGAGTCAGTCAGCGGCTTGGAGGATTTGAGGAGGATGGCACAGGAGGCAGATAAATGGGTTGCTAGTGTTCGCGCTGAGACAGAAAAGTTTATGGAGGATCTTGCTCATTCCTATCAGCAAGCCTCTGGCATTATGGCACGAATGGATGCAATTGATCAGGCTTGGGGTGAAGCTCGTATCTATCAGACCAAGGTGGTCCTTCATTTAGAGGCTTTGATGCATACGCCCTTGCAGACTTTGGTTGAGGGAGGCGTGATACAGGAGGGTGATAGATATGACTTCACCAGCTGGTATTCTTCAGTGGTCACAGGCCAAGGATTCTTTGATGCGACACAGGCAGATTCGGCCAAAGTCAGAAAGGCCATGGTGAACATTCTTGATGGAGTCCAGAATACACTGGAGGCTATCTTTGCTAGAAAGCTAACTTCTAAGGAGGTGACTGCGGATGGTTTGAAGAGTAGACTGGCACCTTTCTTTTCAGAGGTGAATACTTATGTTCAAGATGACTTTGAGAATACCTCAACTTTCTCCAGCATTATCCAAAACACTCAGGATGCTTTAGTTGCTTGAAGAAAGTCTTGCACTCAGCATGGGTAGACAATTACGGTGCTATAGTTTCAGCTTGATCACATCCCGCCTATTTCAGTTCAGGAAGTTGAAACAGTGCTGACCAAATTCATTGACTTTGCAGTCAGGGAGAAAGAGAATGGAAACGCCCTTCTGGATGAGGATTTTCTAGAAGATGATGGTGGGCATTAATTGCCCATGATGTTTCGAGTGTGAGTGGGAATCTTCTAAGTCATTTATTGCTCCACCCCTCCTTATGACGGTTTTTAGGGTTAGGGCTGAGGTGGCACGATCTAGGCCATCCATTTGATTGTAATATGAGTCGTCCATTGGACTTGGCCAGCTATAAAAGGGGCATCCCCCCCCTCATTTGCAACGAATTAGATTATTAGATTAGATTAGATTAGAATCAGAAGATAGAGAGACAACTTAGAGACAATTAGCATAGATTGGTAGCTTAGATTGAAGAGGAAGGAAAGCTTTCTCATTGAATGTTTTGTAAGAAGTTGTTGTGAACACTCCCATAATAAAAAGAGTTTTCATTGATGGTGATTTCATCTTTTGTTGTGGGTAGCTAGCGAGGCTTCTTCGTCCTTTCGAATCACCTAGCATCTTAAAGTAGCTTAAAGTAGAATAAATTTCATTTCATGCAAGTAGTTAGTAATTGTGGAATGTGGTGTTTAATTTGAGCAAGCTTCGTCAATCCATACCACTAGCGTGCTCACTGACAATGTGTTCGCCTTGTGTGGTCAACTGGAATATTGTGGACCTAGCTTTGATTACAGTTTATATGTTGGTATGCGTCGTTGTGATGGTATCTTCATGTTGAATTGTGATCTAAATACCTCAAGTTACCCCTTTGAAGATTGCACTGGTTCTGTGGAAGCTATTCGAGGTGAGGCAAAGTAGAGCTTGGTTTGAAGTTTGTGAGAGTTGATTGCAATGTCCCACGCCTTAGAGTAGAATAGTACTTTCTTAGGCCTTGCAACCATTTACATTCGGTATTTTCTGGTTAGTATTAGGAAACCTGAACTACATTGAAAATCTTCCGAATCTCGTGAAAATCCCTTTCTCATTGAGCTTCAAATGAAAAACTACGTAAATCCCCCTTGAAATACTAGCAAATCACATCGAGCCAGCTGAGACTATCCACTCCATGAAGGAACCTTGGAGTTAAATGCATGATCTTTCTAGCAATCTTAGCATGCAGGAAACTTTGTTCAAGAGAGGATAGAGTATCTGTTGGGAAACTTTATTCTGTGTTGGTGTAGTCATAAAAAACACATCAACAATTATGACTGGCACAAGGAGCCGAAACCAGTGTAAGTCTGTTAGACTCTATCCATAGGCTCTTGTATTCTCTGAACTCTTCTTTGAATCATGGACACTTTCCTTAATGAGCACAGACAATAATCCTCAAACTAAATATAAGTAGCGGTCCTGAATAATGTGCATGATCTCCAACGTAATGAACTTCAAAAGCTTGCACAATAGTTCTTGGGTGCATAGTCAACTAGCCCGATACTCTCCGAGCAACGATATAATGCACCTATTGATTATCAATAGTGGCATCAATCAATGCAAACCACAGACTTCAAAGCCTATTTCATATCTTGCAACAGCAATATGAATCTTCTAAGGGCTCAATGATCATCATGTATATTGCGCGTTGTGTGCTCCATAATGAGTGTGGCAACGCTATGAGGATTTAATGCTTCATAATTAATATTCAATGCCACAATAAGGAATGCAACGCCTCATAGTATTGTGCCTTAAGGAGTGAATGCATCTAACAATCAGCCATCACTTAATTCCAATTCTCACAA
>VDFB02199881.1:0-18581 GCA_007258455.2 Sequoia sempervirens
GAGATCATTCTCAAAGAAATAGGCCTCTGAACACCCACAATTTCCACCTCTTTTCCAAAATCATCCACACACCGCACTGCTTTATGGCGACAGTCTATCATAGCACGATGTGAGCTTAACCAATCCATGCCCAAGACTACATCATAAGAACCAAGTGGAAGAATTCTGAGGTCCACCTTAGTCGACATTGCCCCTAACTCTAACCTACAACCCTACACAAGCTTCTTGACTATAATCTTAGATCTTGAAGCTAATTCAACCTGCCACTTTTTGCTTTGCTTTATTGCTCCCAGTTTGCATCGCTCAACAACTGAAGGAGATATGAAGGAATCAGATGCACCAGAATCAAAGAGTACTGAAATGCTAGACTTATGCAACAAGCCTGTAGCCTCAACGACGGTGCTCTGATGATCCACCTGATGATTATCCACTGTTTCGAAGACTCGGTGAGATCTCCCTGCGTCTCCCACTGTCGGCTCAGACATAGCTGGTCTCTGATTAAACTCTAAAGAGATCTTTTGAGGACACATCCTAGCAATATGCCCCTACTGCCCACATGAGAAACATCCAGAACCTTGACCAAAACCTCTTCCCTCGGATGGAGCATTCGATTGCTGGAAGCTCCCACGACTAGGTGGAGACTGAAAACTCAATGTGGGCTGCTCCTGATGTGCACGATTCTGGTTCTGATCCCTGCGAAACTGAAAGTGGCCACCATGTTGAGAAGTAGCATTCTTGTGCTTTGGTTGAGATTGCTGCTGCTGACCCCCTTTTGAGGGCGTAAAACGGCTCTTAGAAGGCCCTATTGCCTATGTCTGACCTCCAGCTCCAGGAGTTGGCACACTACCAATCTGCACTCCTACATGACCACCCAATGCCATGGCCAGGTTTTCTTCCACCAAGCGAGCCTTTTTGACAGAAACTTCCATTGTCTTCGGTTAGAAGACTCGTATGCCACCACTGATGCGAGCGTTCAAGCCTCGAACAAAATGTTGTACCAACATCCCTTCAACATGAATGATCCCTGCATACTATTTCAGTTCATAGAAGTGTCACTCATACTGTTCTACGGACATTTCCATTTGCTTAAGATTGTGGAATTCATCTGCCCTGCACTGCCTCCAATGATCTGAGAGGAAGCGAGCCCTGAACCTTTCCAGGAAAAACTCCCAAGTGACCATACTGATATCCATATGCAACTTCTGTTCCTCTAGCTGCCACCAAGTGGATGCAAAACCCCGCAAATGCATAATAGCACATCGAGTCTTGGTATTACTACCATAGGGGTGCATTGCGAAGCATCGACCCAAATCAATTAACCATGTCTCGGCTTCCAACCCTCCTCTAGAGCCATCGAAGGTAGGTGGATGATCTCTCATCAAATCCCTCATATGGCCTGCTAACAAAGTATCCTGATCAACTGAAGCTCCCCTATGTCTTGGAGACCTTTCTCTTTCTCTCTCAACCCGCTGATCCCCATCAGGTCTAGGACCCAATCAATCAAGAATTTCACCCAAAACATGCTGCAACTGACCATCCAACCCCGGCTATTCTGGGTTATGTCCACCACCTGACAGATTGTTCTGAGAATTCTATTGCTCCTTCGACTCAGAACTGTGAAAACTTGGTGGTGAAGGACTTGATTGGTTGGCTCCACAGCCACCACCTCGGCCTCTTCCTCGGCCTCTACCTCGACCTCTACCTCTGCCTCTAGGCATGCTTCTGCACAACAAGACAAAGGTACATATGAGCTCAAGAGAAAAAATGCAAAGGTTGCCTAATGGACATAACTACCCAGAGACCCCAACATTTGCAACCTTGGCTCTAATACCAAGTTGTAACGCCCGCCGTGCAAACCCCAAAGAACAACCACATAAAAAGCACACAATTTTTTTTTTTAAATATAACAATATACAATATTAAATAATCATATACATAATCATATACTTCATTTCATTACAACACAAATGACATAACCAACTTTGTTCTTTGGGGCACGCGAGGTCACAAGCGTCAACACAAAGATACCATATGAACAATAAGGAACTATAAATGCCAACATAACATGAATACATAGATTCCATCATAAAGTAATACCATGAGGAATTTCACAAAGCCAAGTAAGGATACAAAGTTGATAACTACATTACAACATCTTTTAATTATACATCATATCCATATAGTTTACATCATGGTTCCCAATCATGTGGGATGAATACAATATACAAGATTTCTCAATAGAGTATAAAGATCTTCTGGTACAAACTTCAACAGGATGAGACTGGGCCAACGAATGCTGATGGGGAACCCAATGGTGTGTGGAGCACGTTCCACTCGACCACCCCCGTGCTAAGAGGTGATAGGGAAGTAACCCTGACCAAGACTGTCAACCGACAAGAACCGAGGTAAAAACATAACAAGAAGTACCAAACATAGAGCCATAACACAATACTCCAAATTTCCATAAAACAATACAATAACATCATATCACAGTACCATAAGAGTACAAGGTCATAAGTAAAATATCAATGAGATCATACAAGACCACAAAGTACACTAAAGATGTATCAAGGCAATAATCCATAAATCAATATAAGTCCATTCAACAACAATCTAAACCAACTCCCATAACATACTTCCAGAGGAACACAATTAAATAAATACACATGGGCAAGTAGGGGAGAGTGTCATCGCATAGTCCTACATGGACTATCCTATGCTCTTCCTCCCAACTGGAGGCACCGGTCCCATCTATGGCTATCCTGTGCCCTTCCTCCAAATTGGAGGCGCCGGTCCATAGGGTGACTGATGCGGAGCCGTAAACCTCTCGTGAAGACGAGGTTATGACCTTGCCGACCACGGCCTTCTCAGCCTTCCATTAGTCTGCAGAAGCACTAATGAAAACGAGGCATCCATATTTTTAAATCTTATAATGATATTACTACCCAACCCTCCTAAGTTAATTATTAGGTTTTCACTTGATTACTAACTCACTCATGGGTTATCCTGTGCCCTTCCCCTTACACAGGGCACCATCTCCCATGAGGAGCCACTCTCCCTAGAGACCCAACCAAAACCAAAAAGGTAACAGGGGTTGTACCATTCCAATCATGAACATTGAAATATAACAATAAAAATAATACGTGAGGCATAACCCAACTCGCAAATAAATACCATATCAAAATCCCACAACTCAGTACACCCCATTCTCAAAACATAACATAACAAAAGCTCATAATGAAAAGATATAAATTCAGCAAAAATCACAATCCTCTGGAAGATATCAGTTTTTAGAATACTCTCATTACACAAATGGGTTCCCACACCAATGAACTGACAATTTCCCAAACCCAACTAATTTACAAGATACAACTTACAAGGGTGCACAAATAACTTACTTAAATTCCACAATAAATTCTATTTTCACAGTACTCATATTAAAGTAAGAATTAAATAACAGTGCTAACATAAAATACAAAAATTGTCTTTTAACTTATAATATCATTTGGATATTTATAATTTAACAAATGTAATAGCAATTCCTTTCTATTTTCATAATTTTATTACTAAAATAAATTTCTGTTTTTACTCAGATCAAAATAGAAACAGTCTGATTACAACAAAATTAATTGATCAATTTACCAGTTAAAAAGATGACTTTCAGTATATAACTAAACAAATTAATAAACATATATACATATAAATATGTATATATATATATAAATATATTTATTCATTTATTTACAAGCACGAATATTTTAATACATAAAGAATTATTGCTCAAAATTTATAACACAAGTTTCAAGGTTTATAGAATTCCAACGCTATAAGAGGCGTACGCACAAGTGACGCCCGGCCCTGCGGACAGTCTACGGACTGTATGTAGCAGTCCAAAAGACTGCCGCGCGAAGCTCCACAGACGGCCGGACAGTGGTTACGACCGAGGTTGAACCACCATTCGGTCGGCCAAAACAAAGTTAAAAAAAAAAAAACTTATTAATGTCGTCGATAGTACGGCCACACACAGAGTTTAAAAAGAATTTTCATTAAATAAATATATATGATTACATTTATATGTGTATATATATATTTATCTATATATATACATATATATATGTATTTATATATTTCAAATACAGAGCCATATAAATAAGTGCTTGATTTAATATACACATATAAATAGAATGTAATTATAAAATATATGTATATATATATCTGCTCACAGATGTATATATATATGAATATTTATAAATACACATTAAAATATGAATGTATATAAACAAAGCAAAGATATACAGCTCCAGAGTTCACACTAAGGGACTGATTTCTTTTCCCAGAATAGAACAATAGTAACACTGTTGATTTCCAAACCCAACCAACATTTCATTTTTATAATAACAGTGCAGAACATTTCCCAAAACCAAAATCACACATTTAATTTTCAAAACTCAAAAGAAAATCATTTCACAAAAACAATTTGTATTTCATTTGCTATTCAGAATAAAAAGAAATAGACAGAGAAAAACCTGGATTCCTTCGCCTGTAGATGATTTTGATGGAGTTCCCTCTCTTGTGCTCAATCTAGTTCCTTTCTGTAGGATAAATCCTCCACTGTTGAATGCTTTCAGCAACAAATCATGATTCCTCTTCAGGCTCAACCTTCTCCAATCTGTTACAGAATCCTCCCAAAAGAAGAATGTCTTCCCGTACAAAGAAATCCCTTAAGTAAAATCAACACCCAACAAAACTCTTCTGTTTCTTCTTCTCGTGAATACCAAAAGTCAGTTCTCTGGAAATAAATAAAAATAATTGTTAACCCAAGATTCCTTCTGTTGCCTTTTTACATGCATTGGCATTTCAATTTTTTTCCTCATCATGCATTCATTGCAATGAATGCCCATAATTTTCCTTCCGTTATAGGCATATCTTATTTGATCAATTAAATATTTAATATATATACAAGTCCACATAATTTAACTCTTTATTTATTTATTTCCTTATCTTATATTTCATCACCATAAAACATTTATTACTTAAACATATGCCAATTAAAATAATTGAATCAACCATTTGAATGACTTCCAAAATAAATCTAATAATTTAACAAACTACAACATTTATTTATTTATTAATTTATGCTTTATTTTATTAATTGTTTAATTATTTAAATCACAACATAAAACCATACACCACATTAGATAAGTCATAAAATCACAGTTACATAAAAAGACTAACGTAACAACAAAATGGCTATGACCAAGATGCACAAAACCAAGAAGGTACAAGACAGTTGACATCTTGGGACAGGGTGACTTCCATGTCACCTTTGTTCAACTTCCTGTCATTGGGTTGGTTCGATGCTCGCCCTGTCCTATCGAAATAGGTGGAATCGAGTCTTATTCCTTCAAAGCTTGCATCCAACAAGGTGGTACACAACATACATACATATAATCAATTACAAAGCGTCGTGAGAAGGATTTGCAGTGTAGCAGGGCGCTCGCGAACGAGTGATGCTACCCTGTCCCCTCACCAAATCATATCATCATCTATTGCATTATAGAATTACATTAATTCGCATCAACATCATCGGAATTTGCCTGACATTCTCTGACTGCGTTCGATTGGCAAATGCCGGAAGTAGTAGTCGAAAGTAATGAACAGCGGTAATGAATGTGAAGTGGGCGATAGCCGGACTGCGAAGACGGCGAATGTCAGAGCGAAGATGGAGACAGGCGGCGGGTTGTGCGCCAGGCGGGACTTTTGTTAAAACCAAGACGTTAATGCGGCAGCAAGTCGCTGTGAAATGAAGGGCAAACAGTAGGCGGTACATTCAGGGATGGTGGACGTTGTTGTGACGCGGTGCGGCGATACATCACGGAGCATATTCTTGTTCATCATGTCGGCAGAGGAAGGTTGATGTAATAACAAAAAACCACGCGAAACCCATGCCAAGGAAGTCATCCATACAAAATTGGAAACACTATAAGCGCAACATTTTATTTTCCACCTGTCGGTAGCCCACTCTTACTCATCATCATTCAAATACTTAGCCACCCACCTTTGGTATTCTTCGTCAGTTGGCCAGTCAAAATCAATCACCTCTTTTACCTTTGTACTATAAGGCAAATAATTTACCGCACCTGATTAGCATCTCTTTCAAAAGATTCCAAAAATGAGCTGGTACTAATAATCTTATCCATACAATTTACCAACAAATCATAATTTGAGTCCTCACAAATTATTTTAATTTGATTATTGATGACTTTACTTGCTTGATCCTACCATTGTTGGAGTGTTCTGATTTCCTCCTGCTCATCAGTTATATCAGGTAACAGTGTATTTCACTTCCAATCGGTGAAGTTCTTTTGCTGAACTGCAATCTTCTCGCGATCATCGGTAAAGTGAAAACCTTGCAATGATTTAACTAATATATAAAGTAGAGCTGTGGTCAGAATTTCATTTATTACATCAAACCTTGAGGCTTTATTCATAACATCTAGATTATTTCCCTAGGGATCAATTTTGAATTATTGGAATCACTATCCCCTGATCCCTATCAACATTATTTATTGTTTCAAATAGAAAAGAATACAAAGAATGTATAGAGGTTTAGTTTATTATCCACCTTTTCATTCAAATGCTCCAAAACAAGAGTAACAATTTCTTTTTCTTTTGAAAGAAAACCCTCCTCTTTTACCCTTAGTGATGTCCGTAATTGATCAATTTTCTACATGAGCTGCATCTTTGTTGGATCAACAGAGCACTCTATTTGTTCATCAACTTGTTCTAGAGGAGGGGTAAGAGTAGGATTTTGAATGGGAGACCCTAGTGTAGAAACATTTGGAGAAGTAGGAGGCATTGACCCTACTGTGGGAGGTGATGTGTAGTTCTTGGGGAGCGATGGATGTTTCCCAGTATGTCTATACTTGAACCCTTCTACTTCAATTTGTAGCTCAACATTCTTCTGTTGCATTTTACTATATTCTTCAATTAAAATGTTATACTTCTCCATTAGGCTCTTTCTTTCAACCTCCTCCCTTTCAGCAATCTTTTGGGCCAACTTGGCCACATTTATAGTTAAACTAGTGGCCCCGGTTGTTTGTAGTCTCACGAAGCCCTCTTTATTATTAATCCTCCTTTGAAATTTGGATTAATATCAACAATCTAGCTTTCTTCCTTGTGGAGCCAATGCCCAAATTGCCAAGGTCTCATATTCTTCACTGAAGGCAGAGTTTTGTAATGTTGCCTTAACTTCTTCTTCAAAATCCTGAAAAAGATTCTTGGACTTCATAATAGCATTGAAAGCCACTGCATCTGCGATGTCCCATTCAAGCAAAATGAAAACACCAGCCTGATTCACTAGTTGTCTTCCTTCTTCAGGAGTGATATTTTTGAACTCTTCCATTAGTTCAGCTTTCACTTCTTCATCATTCTCCTGATTTGACCTGTCAGGCCTTAGTTCTCTTCTCTCCTTGCATTTATTTTGATATTCCTCAAATTTTATCCTCCATGCCAATTGCAAGAATATAGGAGTCTTTACAAAATGCATTGTCATCTAAGAACTCCTTGCAAGCCTCCATTCTTGCATCCTGCACACTCTTACCCTTCATATCCAAATTGGATAGAACCAATTCAGCTGACCTAGGAGGGGACGGCATACCAACCTGCATGTCTTGATTAGTAACAATAATTTCATCTGTGAGATCCTTAGGTAGGTGATAAGTTCTTTGCCTCTTAGGGATTGGCTCAGGTGGTGGTGATGGGGGACTGCGCTCTAGTGAAGATTTTAATTCAATGATTTTGACAGCCCCAGGTACTTTGAATTTTGGGCCTGGCTGTGAAGGCGCCTTCATTATTTTCTTCCCTTTTCTATCTACTTCTTCCTTATCACTGCCAATATCCCTTTTCCTCCTATAAATGGGATGCCTTTCTATAGGTTGACATACTGGCCTTGTTTCAATTGGCATATCACTTTGTTCTTGCATATCCAGACTTAGCCTTAAATTTATCTTTTTGGTTGTCAAGGTTTCCATTATCTCCTTGAAATTCTTTATTAAAAAATCAATTCTCTTGTGGTATGGAGTGAATTCCATCAATGGATCATACGTTGGATTTATTTAATGCATAATATCCAATAGCTTACTATAAGCTATCCACTTTTCCTTATTCAATTCCTATCTATTTAAATCAAATTCATTCCTGATCAGGTCCTTAGGGAAATTGAACTCATGTACAAATTTTCCACCTTTTATTTTTTGTTTGAAAAGATCAAAGAAACCTTCAAGATCATGTTGTCGCCTTCGACCAAATCTCAAATGGTAATCAACAAAGAATTTTTCAAAATGTGTCCATCCTCCCTTTGAAAATGTAAAGTCAGACACTACTGTATAATCAGGGAATAATGTTCCCTTCCCCTTTCCAGTTAGGTTATCTTCATGAATACACCCCATCTACCACATAACTTCTACAAACCTTAGTCTTGGTGGCACATTGTATGGCAGTATGTGAGGGGTTCCTTGAAATCCATATATTCTCAAAACAGTGCTGACTGGATATGGGATAATGTCACCCCAGTTATGTAAAACCCTAAATTATGGTTTCCTCTCCTTCGACCTAAGGAAATCATGCACTTTTTGAGGGATCCTAGGTACATTTACCATCAATCTAGCCCTCAATCTTGCAGCAAAACAATTATCAAATTGCACATAACTGGTGCTTTCCTTATTACAGGACAAATCTATAGCCCATATCTGTATTGGCAATCTTTCTCCATTAACTAATTGTCTTAAGTTCATCTTCTCAACAAATAAATCAGTATTCCTAAACAAGAACATATGCATCAACATGGAATACCAAAAGAATTAAGTACCAGTATCACCATTCTGCAGCTTCGACAGTCCTTTTATTTATCCTCTCCACCAAAAAAGAAGTAAAGTCATATGCTACAGAGAAGTTAAGGTGTTGTATTTGTACCCCCATGAATATGTATGCAATCAACATTACTGCACCAGGGCTGAAACCCAAAATATGACATAGTGAATAGAAAGTAGCTAGGAAAGGCTTTCCAAAATAGTTCAATCTAAAGGGTTCCTGGTCACTAGGGCTGATGTGAAATTGTGAACCCCCTGCCTTAACCAGATGAGGTGGAAGCAGCTTAACCCTAAAAAGAGATTGGAATTTTGTATACTCCTGCTTCATTTCTTCAAGATTAATAGGAACCAAGTCATCCTTGGCTCCTCAAATCAAAGATACGTTGAGACTATTTATCATTGAATTTCTAATAGAACCCCTCCATCATTATCTCACGATTACTTGTGTGGTAGGTGCTTTTGGCCACTAACCTAAGTAAGTCCACATCGGGGAACACATTTGGAACAACCAGCTTTCCCATGTCGTACATCCATCCATTTGAAAAAGGATGAGGAAAATTCCTCTGTCCATGCCATAATCTAAATATTTCTAAGCCTGTGAGTGGAACCCTAGCATTAGCAATGTTGGAATTATTACACACCAACCCCTCCTAGGATTTTCCCTAGCATCAACAACAAGCCTTTCCTTCTCTCATTTTGTTGATAATGGAGTGATGCAGGAAATGTGTTTGGGGATTTCTTTTCAAATACTCAATGTGGCCAGAGTGCTGCTTAGTTGGTGCCATTTTAGACAAACTAGGGCCTCACTACAATGTTACACTTCAAGTGGCTATGACTAAGTAGAGATAGAAAATTACAGAGTAAAAATACCGCAATTCCTCACAATTTATGATTAAACAATAACCCTAACAAAAGATTTTAATGAACTTAGTGACAAGCATAGTAGACCCCCCCTTTCCCAAATTTAGATGCAAAATGACTGGGAAATAGAGAAAATTAACTCACAGCTTTTTTCGCACAAACTCCAATTTCTGGCAGTAGCTACTCGCAATTTCACCTTTGGCTATGAAATTATTTTCATAAAATACTTGGATGCTTTGTGATACAAATGAGACGAGTAAATTGATTTTATATCGATCAAATTCTGCCAGTGGATGTCTCATCCGCCATTAAAGCTCACTCGCGGGCTGCACGAATGACTCCAACCATAATTTTATACATATTTAAATTTGAGTCATTGATCCTTCAGCTTGATCAAATCATCGATGACCATCTTCAAAACAGGCTGACATAATCGCCAACACGGTAATAAAGGGGCCCACTATGTCATATGCCATGAAGGAATTCCATGTGGCAGTTACCCGCGATATCGCAATCCTTTGATTTATCATCGCGGGATGGCGGGCACCGTCGATCTTTTTACCATAAATTCTGCTCCTTCAAAAATGGTCGTTGTCCTTTCCTTTAACTATCGAGCAGCTTTTCCCTTAAAATCATAACATCTGCGTTTAAATAAAACACGTGCATCTTACAAGCGCATTAGTAATCCGCCTCGTAATACATTTAAAACTGGTGAACACTTTCTTCACTCCTTAGGCTTCATTGGATGAGACACGTGGCAGGCACCCGCGACATCGCGATCCCAAAATTCCTAATCGCGGGATGGCGGACACCGTCAATCTTGAAGAGACAGCTCATCAATGATGCGATTTCCATCCTTTGAGGAAGGAGCGATAGCACCAGCGTGATATGGCGATCCTATAATCCACGGTCGGCGGATGGCGATCATTGATCGTTCCTTTAACCGCGATCGCCCGACCATTTAGATTAACTGAACAACTTTTCGGTGAGTTTATAATATCTATTGATTTAGGGCATGTATGCCGAGAACCTTTTGGTATCTGCCTTTAATACATTTTAAAATTCGGCTAGTGTTTCCTTTACTCTTTAGGCTTCATTAGATGAGACCGTGGCTCAGCTCATGATTCGCAAATCAGCAGAAACACCTTGGCAGGATGGCGGGGAATAGTTTAGAATCAAATGGTAGTTGGTGCTTGATAAGCTCAAATTTGATCCACTGGATAGGACAAGTGGCGCCCACACGGCGTTTCCTGTCCTTCAATTGATCAAGGGATGGCGAGGGCACCATTGATATACGCGGGGAAATAGATCAATGAGCAACATAAATCAACCCTTGCAAAATAAACATTCATTAAAAGGAGAAGTGGGCATTACTAATAGGATGACAAATAAAAAAATTATATTTATAGAAGAAAAATAAAATAAATTTACAATTTGTTTTATAATTTCACTTTAACTTTAAATGTATGTTCACTCATTAAGTTGTATTTTTTTTACAATCACATTTTTATTTTAGATGTTTGTTTATAAAATATAAAGATGCATTAAAAATATATTAGAAATATTTTTCTTTATATTATATAGCATTCATAACATTAAATTAACATAGAATAATTTCACAATATCACTTAAAAAAAAAAGAAAAAATTAATCATTACTATGCAACATTATTCTCACATCAAACTAACAAATAAACATTGAAAGCAATTTTATTTTTTTATATTATAACATTCATAGCTTAAACCTTTTATACACAATATCAAGTTGCTTATAAAACCACATAAAATTATTTATAAGCAACTTAAATTTTTTAACAATTTAATAAAATATAATTTAATATATAATTAAGAAAAATAAATAAGATTATAGATAAATTTATGAAATATTGATTACTTATCAGAAAAAATCAATGATAAATTTATTATAGATAAATTTAATTACCAATCTATTTTAACCATCAAGAAAAAATTAATCATTAGTGATTGCAACATTATTGGCACATCTTTTAAACTGACAAATAAACATTGAAAACACATTTATTTTTTATATTATAACATTCATAACTTAAACCTTTTTATGCACAATGTCAAGTTAACTATAAATTACATATGCATTTTAGATTTGCTATATATACTTCTCCAACATAGATAGAATTTGAAAATATTTTTGAATTATATAATTTCAAAAAAATTGAATAGTTATAGGAGTGTGCTATTGAAGTGATAGAATCTAATCCCAATGCCCTAACATTAATTATAAGTCTAACCATAGCCTAGCCCTAAAACTAGCACTAATTAACTTCAAACCTAACTCTAATTTTATGGCCAGCCACCTAAACATAGCTATGATTCCTAAAACTAACATTCATGAAACCCTAATTGAACCATAGCCTAACCTAATGCTAACCCTTGCCCCAAATGAACCCTAACACTAACCCGAAGGTCTATCATAGAACCTTAATCTTCACCCCAACCCCAACCCTAATCCTAATAGAATCCTATACCTAATTTTAATTAAAGTCTAACCCTATTTGAACCCTAAACTTAATTGAACTCATGTTTAGGGTTAGGGTTCAATTAAGGTTAGGGTTGAATTATGGTTATGATTAGGGTCAAAATTCAAATAGGATTATGCTTGGAGTTTAATTAAGGTTGCTATTCACTTAGGGTTAAGGTTCAATTAGTATTCAATTTGGGTTAGGGATCAATTAGGGTTATAATTCAATAAGGGTTTAATTAAGGTCAGGGTTAAGGTTAGTCTTAAATTAGGGCTAGGATTGGAGTTAGGTTTCAATTAAGGTAAGGGTTATTGTCTATTTTAGGGTTAGGGTTCAATTAGAGTTCTTTAGGGTTTTGATACAATTAGGGTTAGGTTTCAACAATACCTAGCGTTACGATTATAGTTCAATTAGTGTTAGAGTTAGGGTTATAATATGAGTTCAATCAGGTTAGGTTCAAGGTTTAATTAGTGTTAGAGTTAGGGTTGCAATAATAAAATTTTCCATAATGATATGGAAAGGCATTTAATTGGATTCATATACAAATGCACAAATAAGAATTGGTAATTAAAATTCTCTAGAACTAAAGTTATGCTAACAAATGATCCTTAGCTTAATCATTTGTTCTTTGTTAGAAGTTTGGGATAAAAATTTACTTGAGACCCAACCGAGACTTAGGAAATAAAACCCTACGGAGGAAATAAAGTATTAAAATCAAAGTTGGGTTTTAATTTTAATCCGGTGACGTAAGCCTAAGCCATTAACTCCAGTGGTCATGTCGCCAACGACTTAGCCAAATCCTTTCATTAAATACTAACCATGCAATGTGTAGGTTTTCCATATTCGAAGATATGGGAGAAGATCTTGATCGTACCCTGCCAACTCGCAGACCTAAGGTGTCGCCCTATTATTTCACGTGAGGTCAGTAAAAGGCAGATGTGTGTCCTGTTTGGAATGTGGGGCCCAATCTCCACTATTGAGCTCATAACCCGTGGTTTTAGATCGACAACCAAGATCAAAAGCTAATGTAAATCTCTGTTGTTCCCTGCTAGCTCATAGGAGGAAGAGGAAGGTTGATGAAGCATTAATGAATTATTCCTTGCTTGTGTAGTCACATCTATCTCAATCTGTGTGAAGATTTGTTGTTGGAAATCATGAAGGGTGATCTTTGGATTCTCATTCAGCTCTAGTTAAACCGTGACAGTACATACGTTGCCAAATTGCCATGTTTTCACATGCATATTTACTAAGCATTGATGAAGGTTTCCGTTACCTCGCACAATAAATACAAGAGGAATTAACTGCTGATAGTGTCATTCTTGTAGCAGTTAGAGCACTTTGTGGGCTGAGTCTAATCAAGTTTGAGTGCTTGTCTGAGAAGAGAAAATGAGTAAGTCAGTAAGGAGGTCTGTTCATTTGAGCTCACAAAAGCTCGGTCCTGCTATTCAGGAAGGTGCTTTGGTTGAGCATCAACGTCTTGGAATTGTAACCTTCTACTGCTTTGGTTGCAGTAGAAGTTTGCAATTCCAGTTAATTGCTGCTCAACTGGTAGATGACAAAGGCAAGCAGTCAGTGTGCTTTGGATGCGGCCAAC
Organism: Sequoia sempervirens; assembly: GCA_007258455.2. NCBI lineage: Eukaryota > Viridiplantae > Streptophyta > Pinopsida > Cupressales > Cupressaceae > Sequoia > Sequoia sempervirens. The sequence continues at coordinate 13,823 of VDFB02199881.1, forward strand.
ACTCGCCTATTGACCTTACAAGAAACACTTCTGATGATGTAACCGAGACCGACTCAGACTACTGTCGGTATTTAAGTCGCTTCAATCACAGTCTTCCCTTTGATGAGGAAATGATATGTGTGGGCTCATCAACTATTAAAACCCCAAGCGGATGGACTAGAACCGTATTGGGCAAGGACAAGAAAGAAGAGGAGGTTGAGGGTCTACTGTATTGGGCAACAACTAGAAGCGGGCGTGTATACCAGGGTTTGAGTTTTGGTAAGGGTAGGGTGGTGGGTAAATAAGAAGTTGTTGTGGTGCCTTCGTTGCAATTTGGTTGCCTAGTTTTTTGTGTGGATAGCAACAAGGGGATTTTGATGACAATTTGTGTTCCCTATTCTTTTACGCTATCCCAGTTCATGCACTATATATGTTTTGCAGATTCAACATGTGGGAAGTTTTGTAATGAAAGTCAAATGCAATGGAGATTTTGTTCAAATGAAAATTTGTGGTGAAATTACATTTGAGCCCGAAGCTTGTTGCTCTCTTGTCATATAAAAGGGAATTCAAGGCTCATTTGTAGGGAGAGAACTAATGAAAGCTCTAGCTAGGTTTTGAGTTGAATATATGGGTAGAAAGATATATGTCCTCTAATGAGGAAGTGATATCTGTGGTGCCATTAGCTGTAAAAACCCCAAGCAGATAGAATAGAATAGATAGACTGTTTTGAGTTTTGGATGAATATATGCAAATTATCTTAAAATGTATGCATATATGACTTAAAAGCATGAATAAACATATAATTCTAATATATTTTCTCTCCTTATGTGGATTTGAGTGAATTTTGAATGAAATGTTAATGATGTTGTCATTCTTCTTTTGAGAATTTGTTCAATTGTGTGTCTATGTTTTGGGTACAATTCAATTTTAAAATTTTGAGGTTTCATATTTATATGTGTGAGATTGATCTAATATTCCGGAAAATGAATGTTAAAATATCATGAAAAAAATGGGCATAGAATGAATGTAGAAGGAAAATTATATTTGCATATATTCATAAAATAATATCTAATAAACAAAAAATATATGCAATTAAAAATTAAAAGGAAAAATAATTCCTTGGAAATTTAGATAAGAGAGATAGTGGAGTGTATATTAACTTTAGGCTAGGATTTAGGGTTTGATTGAATTAGTGTTAAGCTTAGGGTTATGATTGATTATGAATCTACAATTAGGTTCAATTAATGTTTCAAACTTAGGGTTTCTTTCTTGGGAGAAGTTTATTGAATGGTAAGTATGTTTATAAAATTAATATGTCAGAATTAATTTTAGATAATACCATAAGCAGTTTTCATATAGTATTAAATTGTAGATTAAAATTGATAACAGATTTCCTTCCTTATTTTGCATTGTAAGCTACCATAATATATGGCCTTAAAATCCTATTCATATTTTGAGCTTTTTTAAACTATACAACACGACATCCAACAAAAAGGTGCATGCATTTTTTTTCCAAGCGCAAATCCTTAAGAATTCTTAATGTGTTACTTAGGTTAATTCTTTTTATTGCAATAAATAAATACACTAATATATATATGTATGGATTTGAGGAAAATATTAAAATATTTATATATGTAGAAAAATTTAAATGCAAGGGATTCAAGTACATACCTTTGCTTTTGTTAATGTTGATGAAGATACAAATGTTGATGAAGTGCCAAATTTGATGACATGATGATATAAAAAACTGGAATATCTTTGCTCTATGTGGCACTTGAAATTTTATACAAAACTATAACTAACTCTACATCAAATTTGTGACTTTGGACCTATTTTGCATCAATAAATATGAGCTTTGACACATGCCTCCTAATCTAGCATACAATATGTACTTAAATGCTCAAAATAGTTGGGAGTAGTGTTGAGATTGGTGGATCTTTGGAAGGTCCAATGCTTCACCTTTGTATCTCTCCCTATAGATAGAGGTAGAGATGAATATAGAATGAGAGAGGAAAAGGGATAAAATAGATAGAGATATAGAGAGATAGAGGGAGAAATAAATATATACTAGAGATAGGGATATATATATATAGAGAGAGAGAGAGATAAGTAGATAAAGAAAATAGAGATGGAGGTAGAAATAGGGGAGATAGAGAGAGAGGAGAGATAGATAAATGGGAAGAAGACATAGATATAGAGATATATGGAAGATAAAGGGATAAATAAGGTTGAGATGAAGATAGATGGGAATTATAGGGAGAGGAGCAAGAGATCAGGGAGAGATGGGGAGAGATAGAGAGGGAGGGAGAAAGGAGAGATATGTAGAGGAAGGAGAGATAGAAGATGGAGAAGAGGGAGATATATGTAGAGAGGGGGAAGAGAGGGAGAGTGAGAGGGGGAGGCTAATTTTTTTGTTTAAATTCTATAAAATATTCAATAAATAATAATATAAATATTATAAGAATTATATAATTTGTATTTTAAATTACACTATATTTTATTTTTGAAAAATATGTAATTTTTTAACCATTTTCCTATATATTTAGTATTAAGATTTTTACGTCTTTTAACAATTCAATATATAATACAAATAAAATATAGTTAATAATTTAATTAACTAGCATACCTATATTAATTAATAATATATGTAAAACACGCCAAGAGTTATCTTTATCAAGATGCCTATTGACTTGAAAAAATGCTTAAATTTGCATGAATATGAATTTGAAAAGCAATCAATTTGATTTCATTATTGTTTGTCATTTTTTATCTCAATTCCCATTTATAAGGGTACACATTCAAATTTGAAATCCATACCAACTTGTCTATAACAACAATCAACCAAGACAATAAATTTAAAACGAAATGTTCATCGATCATTAGATTCAGGTATTGTGACATCAAAGTATATCATGACAAAATGGCATTAACCAACTTAGACATATCCACTATTTTTTTTTTCAAATGTTTGAATACATTGTTAACATTATATACATTCAAGCATTTGAATGTTATGAAACCTATAGCTTTGCAATTGAGTCTAATAAAGCTTTGCTCTCAAATGAATAATCAAACTTTGTTGTTTTTATGACTGTGCATTTAATCCTTTGTTCACATTATAAGTCTCTTGTTTCACTTGAAGTTTAAATATGTATCTGTTGAAAAGGACCTTTTGTATAATGTGTGAAAACTTAACATCATCTTGTTTTTCATGCTTCAAATTGTTCAATTCTTTTGTTGTTACACCCATAATTTCTTCTGCCACTTCTTCAAAAGTTGTAATCCAAGTGAATGAAGTATGGTCTTGCACTTTGCATTGAAGTATATATTTATAATCACATTCAGGGAAATTTTATCACATCTTCAACAATACCACTGACCATTTTCATTAGTGTTTACCTTCTTTTTGTAGTGCCTATCTCCAATTTTCAAGGGGCATGCTGTATAACAAAAAAATTTCTACCTTAATGAAAGATAAGGTAGCTTTTATCACTATCCAATAAGCTTTACTAGAGTTGGCAAGGTCTCAATCTTGTATTTGTGAGATACTAGGGTTAGGAACAAATAGGGTTTAGGTTAGGGTTGGGGTTCAATTAGGGCTAGAGTTTAATTAGGGTTAGGGTTAGGGTTAGGGTTTGGGCTAAATCAGGGTTAAGGTTCAATTAGGATAAGTGTTCACTTAGGGTTATTGTTAGGCTTAAGATTGGGGTTAATAGTAGGGTTGAGATTTAGATTGGGGTAGGATACCAAAAACTTGTTAAAAAGATAAGATAACATAAAATTATAAATGAAATTAATCATATTAATTTCATAGTTAAAAAGATAATTCTATGGATCTTTAAATATACATATATAATAATCTTTAAATCTTTATTTAAAAAAATATATATTATATTTTATAAACTTGTAAATTAGAAGTTTTAATATTTTAAGTTATACTAAAATCTTCAAGATGTTCAATGGTAGTTATTATTTTAGAATTATAGTATTGATTAAGATATATAGTATATTTATAAGATTTAAATTCAATAATGAACTTAGAAAATATTAAATCAATGGAAATTGTTTCTATTGTCAAAATACTATATAAGTAAATTATAAACTATTATATGTATTTAAATTTTCTATTTCAAATGTTAAATAATTCTATTTAAATTTTTATAATTAAAACACCTTTTAATGATGTTAGTAGGTTTTAATTAAAATTAGTTCAAGCATATTAACATACCTGAATATATTCATAAAATCTATTATCTATTATTGATTATGTAATTTTGTATGTATAATATATTTAAAAAAATAAAAATATATTTTTTGAAAAAAAAAAAAATATATATTTAAAAAATTAAACAATATATTTTTTAAATTAGAAATATATTAAATATTTTGAATGTATTAGTTATCAAATATGTTTTTTTAATATACATTAAAAAATCACTAATTACAAAATATTAAGAGTTTATATATATTTGTTTTAATATATTAAAAAATATTTTATATTATAAATATTTAATAAATTATTTATAAAATATTTTTTAAATATATTAAACAAAACATATATAAAATTTTAACCGTTATATGTGGGCTCGAAAATAAAAAATGTGAGGGCTACAAATTAGGTTATTTTCTGCATGGAAGACAGGCTGCTGGCAGGCCATGGATGGGCATACCATTTTGTATGTTGCGTAGCCTACTCCTGACTTGACTAGTTGCCCTAATTTCTCCACTTTTGCTCATTTTTAATGAATTTCCCCCCGGCTTTGTCAAATATTTCATTTTA